>JADRCH010000046.1:8519464-8535249 GCA_019843965.1 Rhynchomys soricoides
TGTACAAGTTAGGCCCTGGTTCTTCCTCCCAACCACACGCTCCCAGAAATAAGACTCAGACTAATATATATTTACAGAGAAGAGCCCATATAGCTAGGTTCTTCTCTGACTACATCATAACTTATTATAACCCATTTACTCTAATCTATATTCTGCCACATGGCTGGTTACCTGTACTCAGGTACCATATGTCACTCTCATCACATCTTCCTGGAAGAATCTCCCACATCTGGCACTATTCCAGAACTCTTGCTGCCTCTTGGATGGAGTGTCCCACCTTCTGGTCTACCCTTTTGTATAGGCCATGTGTTTTTTAAATTGCATCCATACTATTCAAAAGAGATTCTCTGAACACCTTCCTTTGCAGGCTCTCACTCCCCAGCACTAAATCCATTAACATGTTGAAAATTCATTGTGCTTAGCCTTGGTCTAGCTTCTTTTCTACATTTATGAAAGTGTTTACACCTTGACTGGAAATATTTTTGTGAATGGTTTCCAGAAACTTAAATTTCTTACAATAATCATAATTTACCATATAAACTCCCAAATCAACTACTTATTCCCAACTTTGAACTGTTTTAAACAACACTCAATATCAGCATGTTCAACCTTTTATCTCTTTCTCCTCCTTAATCTCAAGACAACATCACTGTGCAACCTCAAAAGTATTTTTAATTCTTCCATTCCTTCTGTATCCATTCCAGTATTCAGCAATTCCTTTTCCTTTTAATCCTTAAAATGTATCTTGCATTAGAGATATTTTTTACTTTTACTTCATCTCCACATTCATGAACATCATTATACCTTGGGTTGTCTGCAGCAGCTCTAGATTCTGTCACTTCCATAGCGACAATGGAACATAGTATTTGGCATGTTTTAAAACTCATTTGTCCAGGATCACCTAATAATGTATAGTAGGTGTTCCTCCTGAGTGTGGTTTCCTTTAGTATGGAGACAATAGAATTAAAAATCATAATAAGCTTTATCATGTATACCTTGAATAAAATAGTAAAACAGGATCAGGATAAGGATGATAAACACTTTCATAATACAGACAGACAGACAAAAGTAGTCAACATCCCATATCAATTGTAAGATAGATTATACTGGAAGGCCCTAATTTTCCTTGAAATTCCACAACTCACTGCTGTCCAGGACCTTGGCTCTGCTTTTGCAGACATTCTTCCTTTTCCATCCTCCATCAACCTAGTCACTTCTAAATGAACATAGGGGAAATGCCCCAGACTTTTGGTACCAGGTCTTTTTCCCATAAAGATATTTAGGAACCTAAAAATTATTTCCTAGCTAAAAAAGATCAGGAATATGCCTAGTTCAGACTAAACTATATCCAAAGATGCTTATTTCACTTTTGGAAGGATATCTCTCATCTCTTGTTCCAGGAAGTTTGGTTTGTCTCTTATCCATGATTCTTCCAAGATGAGCCTTTCTCCTCTCTCCTCTCTTTTTTCTACCTGTCTCTCACTACCCGATTACAAATTAAACTTTATGATCCATAAGATGAGCAACTAGTTAAATTGTTACTGCTATACCTAGAATAGGAAGCTCTTGTCAGGGGTCAGTGCCCATATCAGTAGGTGCTCTGCTCAGGGAACAGCTGTCAAACAGGTAAGTAAGCAAAAGCTTACCTAAGGGTTGATGATGTCTGCTTCAGCTCCATTTCTTCCTCTACTAATTAGTTTATTATTCTTTCTTCTTATCTTTTTATATATAATATATATATGGTTGGTACAAATCTAAACTACCTTCTATGATTCACAAGTAGTAATTGTTAATTTTTGTTGCACATGACAATGAGCTGGACATCTTTTGAAACCCTGCATCCTAGCCACACACTAAACAATTAAATCTAAGACTCTAGGTATGGAACCTAGGCATTCTTCCTTTATAGAACTAGTTAAGCAATCACAGTGTGAGGACTACAGGAAAACTTCTCCAGAACAAGCTGTTATTCATGCTACTTCTTCCTTTCAAGTCTTGGAACCCAGTACTGATTGCTCAACCTGTGGCTCTGCCACCATCCCCAGCAATAAATCAACAAGTATTGAATTCATAAGTGCTCACATCTGGAACTGAATCTACTTCCTCTGCACCCACCCTCCCAGCTGCATCTTTCTCTCTGTATGCATGACACTAAATTCCTAGATTTAACAATTGCATTTTAAATTACTTTTCAGATCTGATTTTATGTCATCTCAATGCTGAAACTTTATTCCAGATTTCAACTAAATCTGCCATTTTCCTATCCAGCATGTGTGCTCATTCTCTCTTGCTTTCACTCATCTGCATCTGCCTTCATTTTTTTTTTTTTCCGGCCAAGAGCAAGTCATTTATAGAGACAACTAGAAATCCAGTTCATCCCCACTATGTGCTCTGACTCCCAGTCTCCCTAACTCTAGATTACTTGGCAACAATTACTGATCAGCATTTGATTTGAAGGTAGATATTTCCTGTGATTCTAAATTGTTATTTATGTTTTTGACAACTGAAAATGATTCTGATACAGAACACTACTGCATATATGTTTGCAGAAATTTAATGATTAATAGGATTTTAAAAGAAAATAAAAACTAGGTATTTGAAGGCCCATAATTTTAAAGCACTTGTATATGAACATACACACACACACACACCACAACATACAAAGGATGGTGAAGAATTGAATCATAACATTTTCTTAACATGTCATTTGTACCTGAATATGTATCTGTAGAATCAAATTTTGCAAGGTGTGAGGCTGTCACTAGAAGATACTATCTAAGGTTAGCTGGTATTTAAATACCCTGTATAGATTTGTCATACTTTAAATTGAATACAGCAGACTACCAGAAATCTGGGTGTGGAAATGAGGTTCTGGTCCAGTGTTCAGTTTGGTCAGGTCATGTTTTCATGCAGTTGTTGAGTTCAATCCAGACCCAGCTGGACACCAATGGCAGGGAATGGAAATTAAGATCAGAAAGAGAAAAGTATGAATTCATAACAAATGCTTGCTGACTCCCTAAGCTGCCCCAGGCACAGTGCAAAGCAGAAGGATTTTTAAAATCAAGAACAAGTACAGATGATAAATATAGTAAAATAATAATACAGACACTCAGGTTGAATGTACATTCAGTAGAAATATAACTTCAAGAACGGAGGGTTTGAACAACTACCAAAATTCACTGGAGACCAGGAAACAGAAATAATGAAATTAAACTACAGATAGAAGACCACTGCAGCGTTGATTGATTGACTGAGTCAGTGAGTGATTGATTAAAAAGAAAAAATGTGGTGAGCTGTTTACATGCAACAGAGATGCTGAAGACATCTTTACCAGGAGATGAAAACAACACTGTATGACTCCCCCCTCCCCCCCTAAATCCTCAAGTTCAGGATAGAAAGTTAGAACCAAGCAGGTAAGTATATTATCTATACATTCAGTGAGTCGACACAGAGGCAAAACTTTGGAAATCCTCAGGGAGATAGTCACCACCAATGAAGCCAGTGAAGTCAAATGGACAGTTTCACTCACATCTTTTCATATTCACTCTTAAAAGAATTGAGAGTTTCTCCGGCTGAGGTGAGTAGTCATCATACTAACTCACAGTAGCTCCACAGCGCTTCTAGTGATTTCTGTCCACCTGCTTCACACTGCAGCCCAGTCTCTCATGCTTTTGCCAAAGAACCTTTGTCCTGCTTCTCCTCCACTCCTTTCTTTAAATGTCCTCCTTGGGTGATTTATATTATACTTTTTCTTTCTCTGGAATGTACCTCTCATAAAGCTTCTGAAATGTTTTCTGTCAATTTACAAGAAGCATTCCCAAAAATGTCTTTAATTATATTTTAAACTTTGTGTTTTACTCTATTTAATATTATTTTGGACATTATGGTCACAAAGAACAACTCCTATAGCATTCTGTAGACACATATGGAAAAGGGGTTACTAATTTCTCAGTTGCATTTCTTGCTGGTAAATATGCCACAAATGAGTATTTTCAAAATGAATATGAACAGTTTCAGATGAGAGCTACTTAAATGTCACTGCAGATTAGTCATGCAAGGATCATTATGGGGCATGAGAGGGAGACTTGACCGCCCCAACCAAGACAGAGATTGTCCCTGAGACTGTTACTGTCATAGATCCTTGGTTAGACCCTGCTGGTAATGATTATTAATGGAACTGAAGCATCCAATGGCTCATTTTTCTTCATTTACCATCTTTCCAAACTAGTCAGAAAAAAGAAACATTTTTCTGCAAGGATCCTTGGAAGTGGAAAAGAATATAAAGTAAATAATATGTTACAAATTTCAAGGTAAGTATATTTGAATGAAATTACCCCCTTACAAAAATTTAACAATAAGTTAATGCTCCTATTTATAAACAAAAAAAATCTATTTCTGCTAATTAAAACTAGTTCTTTAGGAAAACATGAATTATTGAACATCTGTAATGTTTATATTCTAAATAAGTAATCTGGGGTTCTCTCTCTTTTTGAGATGTCTGTCAGTTGGCAATCACTACTTTATCAGCAGTGTGTAACTATACCTATCCTTGAGATTATATGAGTGGCTCTTGAAATCTTTATGACAAATGAGTGGACATTCACAGTCCCACTTCCCCAAATGAAGAAGGACCAATCATTCTGGATTTATCAGCACATCAGATTGCTTTAAAGGCCCTGCTAGTGAGCCAGAAAGACAAAAAGCCCTTTGACATTCACCTGATTGCCCCAGGCAATGCACCTGCCTATGGACACATCCTCACAGCAGGAATCTGGATGGGGCCTGGAAGATTTTCTAAGAAATAATGTATGCATGTTTATATATAAACTGCTTGTCAGTGTGAAGCTAGTACAGGATTTAGAAAAGAGACCAAGAGAGGTGTAAGAAGGAAGGGTGGAATGCAGGCAAAGGACACCTGAGTCTTGAAAAAGGACATAAAATGAATTCTTTTTTCTAGTTTCAATTCTGTCAGTTTTTGGTTTTTTTTTTTTTTAAAGTAACTATGTCTAGGAAAGTATAATTGATAGTGAATGTGCAAATGGGAGACCAAAATGCAAATCTATTATATGTGTGTGAGGGCACTAAGTCCAGCCCTTGTATTTTCTTTGGCTGGTGGTTCAGTTTCTGGGAACTCCCAAGAATACAGGTTAGGTGACTCTGGTGGTCTTCTTGTGGAGTCCCTATCCCCTCTGGGTTCCTCAGTCCTTCTCCCAACTCATCCAAAAGTTCTGTCCAATGTTTGACGGTGGGTCTCTACAATAGCTAGGAAAAATATAAGAACAAAAGACCTAGAGTTTGTTTGAAGAGATGGGTCAGTGGTTAAGAGTGTTTGCTGCTCTTGTAGAAGATCTGAGTTCAATTCCCAGCACCCACATTGTTCAGCTCAAAACAGCCTGTAATTCTAGCTCCAAGGAACCTGACATCCACATGCACATGTGCACACTCAGAGACATGCAGATAAAGATAAGACTTGGTGTCACTCATGCTCATTACCTTGGGGAAGGAAGGCAAGTTTTTAGTATCAAAGCATTAAAGCTATATCCATCACTACCAGTAGTGTATTCCTGACTTTGTCTTCTTTTCAGCTGGTTCCTACAAAATTTCTGGGAAATAACAGTGTATACAAATGTGTATGTAGAACATTATTCATAGGAGTACCCTGAAAACTATCAAAACAAACACAATGTCCTTTAATAGGGGTCTCTGTAATGTAAGTAATCCATCCCCATGGATTGAATACCATGAGCTAATATATCAAATATATTCTCACTACATCCAAATGATGTCAGAATATTCCTTTCTGTTATTGTTATAATCATACAATAATATCAAAGTTATATACTCTAATTAAAAGAAAATGCAAGAAACAGTCACAATTATATTTGGTTTTAAAATGTACTCACAAATCAATCTGAAAATATAATAAATTAAGAGTGGCAGAGTTATGGGGGATTTTTTGCTTATATGTATTTTATATAATATTATTTAGTTAGAAAAAAAAATTGGGCAAGCAAGTGTTACTTGCACCCAAGCCTAAAGAACAGGGTTAAATCCCTGAGTTCTGCAAGGTGTCAGGAAAGATCTAATGCAGAATATTATCATTTGACATGAAATAATAAAATACTTTTTAAAAGCTTTCATCCTGATTAAAATAATTTCTCATTGGCCCTCAGAAATTGTCCCGTCCCGCAGGACCTCGTTCTTCATGGGATCGAGGGGGACCAAGCCTGAAAGGAAAATGGGCGAGAGAAAGGAGCGAGACCAAGCAAAGTTTTGTCAAGGTCTATTTTTTATTAACATAAGCAGATTTTATAAAGCAAAAATCATAGGCAAGGGGAGGGGGGAGAAGAAGCTTGCGGCCCTCCCGTTGTTATGGCTCAACTACTGTCTGGTGTCTGAACATTTTGGGTCAGCCTGTCCTCCAGCGATGCAAGGGACAGCTAATCTTGCATAAACACGGCTGGTTCTCAGAGACCTGCTTTAAGGCTGTACAAACTCAGAAACTTGCCTAAGGCTGTATAAAGGTCAGGTTCCCAAGGGTGGTGTGGAGGCCCTGGCTCCACAGAAATGATGATGAAAGGATAAATTGGAACACGGGGTTTGTGTGATTGAAAATGCTGAAGTCACTTCAACATTATGACTGAAAGAATCATTATAATCTAGTATGACAAATTGTTAAAGGACTTTGAGAAAGTAACTGTATCTAGAAGCATCATCACAGTTCGTGGGGACTATGTCAAATCTGTTATACAGTAGAATACAGGTAGAGCGGTGGCAAAACTAAGTAGATTTTCCTCACAGGACTCATCAAAGCCTTTAAGGTGCTAGTTCTCCTCATAGATTTACAAGATAGCAACATAGTAGACATTATTTCTACACACATTTATTTCTTTTCACACAGAATATCCAATAGGATTCATTTGATAACATAAACTTCAAAAAATTTATTAAACCAGTATAGTGCTCATTTTGAAGTCATTGCAAACAATGTAAATGTAAAATCAGTTCAATCAAAATAAATTACCTTAGTTCAATTTGTTTCTTGCCCTTACCACTACTGACATTTGGGTCTATATAATTTGCTTATTTTGGGGACTTTCAAGTACATTATTTACTTACTGGCCTCCACGCCAGATGCCAATAGCACCCACCCTCAACATAAGAACTAAAAATGACTAGGGCCTTGCCTATGTCCCAAAGGGTACTTTAAGAAATACTTATTTTAGGAACTTGAATGACAATCTACAGCTTGGGTCAGAACCCTCAGCTCTACCTCCCCAGTTTTCAGCATAAGTTGCCTTAACATCTTGGGGAATGTCTCTCTGCTCTAGCTAATGCAGAATGTCATCATGTTGCTTTTCTAAACATTGTGTCAAAGTCAGCCATCTGCTGAAATACTGTGCAGCATACTTATGATTTTATCTGTGCCACATTTTTATGAAAAAATAAAAACAGACATAACTTAAAAGCAAATTAAAAAGCCCTTCATTTTTATATTAAGAGCTACAAATAACTATTATTTAAGATAAATAATTTGCATAGTCTCTGGGTGCTCATAGGCACATGTGTACACACACGCACAGACACACACAGAGAGTGTGAGAAAGAGACAGACAGACAGACAGACAGAGAGACAGAGAGAGAGAGAGAGAGAGAGTGAGCCCTAGGCCAATGGCCAATATGATTTCTAAAATCACTCTTTAGCACTAATAATGAGTAAATATCATAAATGCTTTTGGATTTTAGTTTATTATATAAAACATTTTATATATCCAACTTACTTTCCAGCTTTTGCAAAACTTTCTGTTGAAGAAACACTAATTAAACAGTGGAATGCATATGGTAATAAGGATCCAGGACTTTAAAAAAACTTCCTGTTGAAATCCCAGTGTACAACAGGAAAACTGAGCTATAAGTTTATTTTAAAAAATGAGTGCATAACATATGGAATAAGGAGTTATAATTTTTAAAGCTATAAGCACATAGTAAGTCAACCTTAAAATAAGAATTGTTGACAAAAAGAGCCTTGTAGGAGGGAAAGTGAAATGACTGAAGAAAAACCAAGCTCAGTTTTACAGGAAAAATCCTTGCAAACAATTCCTACAGTAGAGAGGAATCCTGTTTTGACATACGTGACTAACATCATCAAAAAATACTAAAATGATCATCACACTGATTTCAAAATTCTAAGATGGAGATACTATCATGTTTATGTTTGTTACATCAATATTTACAGTACTAGGATACAGAATTTGCCTTGACTACCAATAGATGAATCAATAAGGAAAATGTCATGTATATATGCACAGTACAATTTCATTCAGCCATAAAAAACAATATTTTGACATTGCCATAAAAAACATTTTAACTATACACCATCACATTAAGCAAAATAATAAGCATGAGTCAGATGTGTGTGGGACATGTATGTGGGATGATAACAAAGATGAGGGTAATGATGATGATGATGATGGTAGAATGGTAGAAGCAGGACTTTTTGGAAGAAGAGAACTATCAGAAATGGAGAATGGTACAAGAGAATAATGAAGTTGAGCATGTTCAAAGTACATGATATACTGGAATTAAAATGTCATTATGAAGCGAATCATTTCATACAGCGATTATTTTTTGCTCCTAAGCAAACCAATAAATCTGATCCTGAAATGAATAAAAGAGCCTGAAGTAATTAGTTGATACTCTTTACATCCATTCACTCATTAGAAAAAGGCTCCCAACCATCTATGATGTTAATGATAAGTCTCAATAGTTTGAATACATCAGCTAGAAATCAATAATTAATAATGAAGATTATTAATACTTTATACCAGGGAACTAACACAATAATTGATGTATGAAATAATTGCAGCTTAAGTTAGAAACTTCTGCATGATAGAGAACAAGAAAGACTAGAGGAGAATGAGGGGCCATGAATGATATAAGTGGGAAGATTGCACTTTCAAATAAAAAGGTAAAAAATAACTTGCATTGAGTCGCTAGTATTTTTCCAAAGCAGAAATAAAATAAAGTTATCCTTGCATATACTTTGAAGACTACCACAATAAGGAAAGTACACAAGAACCAGAGCATCAAGGCCAGATTGTGCCTGGAAAGGTCAAAGAACAACAAAGAGTCTGGTGGGAGAAGAGAAAATAGCTTGAAGAAGTAGCATGGCCAGATCTTTTCTGATGTTAAATGGGCTTTAAAATTTTACTCTGAGTAAAATGGCAAGAGTTCTAGCGATTAACCAGAACAGCAACATCTATGACTCAGACTGAAAGAGAATGGCTCTAGTTCCTGTGTTGATAGAAAATAGGTGGGGAAGGTGAGCAAAGGGAAAGAACAAGCCCTGTGTATTGCAGGTAAGAGCAGCATAGACCTGTCTGTACAGCACGACAGTGTGAGTAATAGCCGGGGTCCGAATCCAGATCCATGGGTTATGCAATAGAGGCTGTGGTTGGTTCCATAAGGATGTGCTTATCCAACTGGAAGGAAGAAGTTGTATCAACTCTAATTTCAAAGAACTCCAATTATCTGAAGAAAGAAATTGAGAAAGATGGAAAGGTTTCTGTTTTAGTCAGAGTTCTCTAGAGTCACAGAACTTATGGGTAGTCTCTATATAGTAAGGGAATTTGTTAATGACTTACAGTCTGTGGTCCAACTCACCAACAATTTGTTAATGACTTACAGTCTGTGGTCAGCAGCAGCTGTGAATGAAAGTCCAAGGATCTAGCAGTTGCTCAGTCCCACAAGGCATGCAGGTGAAGAAGAGCAAATCTTCCTTCTTCCAATGTCCTTATGTAGGTCTCCAGCAGAAGGTGTGGCCCAGAATAAAGGTGTGTGCACCACACCTGGATCTGGGACTTGCTTTGTCCCAGGCTGTCCTTGAACTCAGACATCTCCTTGCTTCAGTCTCCTGGGATTAAGGGTGTGTACTACCTTGCCTGGGCCTAAGCTTTTCATGTCCACTATGCCTCAAGATCTCCATGCCTAGATCCAGAGCCCAGCGAGTCTTGGGGAAACATAGGGGGTAGGAGTGAGCAAGTAAGAAGAGTCAAGGACGCCACAAGAAGACCCACAGAGTCAACTAATCTGAAACCATGTGGGCTCAAAGAACTTGGGCCACCAGCCAGGAAGCATTCAGGACGTATACCCCCTACACATTTCTAGTAAATGTGCAGCTTGGTCTTCATTTGGTTCCCCTAAGAAGCGGAGTGGGGGCTATCGTGGTCTTTCCCCCTTGCCACTGGATCCTTGCCCCCCTACTTCGACTGCCTAGTTGGACCTCAGTGGGAGAGGATGTGCTTAGACCTGCTTGGACTAGATGCCCAAGGTAAGGAGATACCCAAAAGGGGCTCCCCTTATCTGAAGAGAAGGGGGGCAACTAGAGGAGGGATTTGTAAAGTGGAATTGGGAAGAGAGAAGGGAGAGGAGCTCTGATTGGGATGTAAAGTAAATAAAAAACTTAAAATTAAAAATGAACGCTATGAAGATTTATTCCCAATCTGTAGGTTGCTGGTTTGTCCTATTGACTATGTTCTTTGCCTTACAGAAGCTTTCCAGTTTCATGAGGTCCCATTTATCAATTCTTGATCTTAGAGCCTGAGCCATTGGAGCTCTGTTTAGGAACTTTTCCCCATGTGCCAATGAATTCAAGGCTCTTTCCCACTTTTTCTTCTATTAGAATCTATATATCTGGTTTTATATTGAGGTCCTTGATCCACATGGACTTGAGCTTTGTAAAAGGTGACATGTATCTACTTCATTTTTCTACATACAGACTGCCAGTTAGACCAGGACCATTTACTGAAGATGCTTTCCTTTTTCCATTGTATATTTTTGGCTTCTTTGTCAAAGAACAAGTGTCTGTAAGTATGTGGTTTTATTTCTCGGTCTTCAATTCTATTCCATTGATCAATCTGTCTGTCTCTGTACCAATACCATGCAGTTTTTATCACTATTGCTCTGTAGTAGAGCTTGAGGTCAGGGATATTGATTCCCCCAGAAGATCTTTTATTGTGAAGAACTGTTTTTATTATTCTGGGTTTTTGTTTTTCCAGATGTATTTGAGAATTGCTCTTTCCATGTCTTTGAAGAATTTTGTTGGGATTTTGATAGATTTTAATTGTGTTGAATCTGTAGTTTGGCTTTGGTAGGATGGCCATTTTTACTATGTTAATTCTGCCAATCCATGAGCATGGGAGATCTCTCCATTTTCTGAGATATTCTTCAATCTCTTTCTTGAGAGACTTGAAGTCATTGTGATCATCATTTCAAAGTATTGATGAAATAAAGAGTTGGTTCTTTGAGAAAACCAATAAGATCAACAAACCCTTATTTAAATTAACTAAAAGGTGAAGAGAGAATATCCTAATTAACAAAATAAGAAATGAAAAGGAGAACAGAACAGATATATAGGAAATATAGAGAATCATAAGGACATGCTTTTAAAATCTGTACTAATCCAAATTGAAAAATCAAAAATAAATAATTCTCTCAATAGTTAATTCTACCAGAATTTCAAAGAAGTGTTAACTCTAATAATCCTCAAATTCTTCCATGGAATAGAAAGAGAAAAAATATTGCCCAATTTATTTTATGAGATCACTGTTTCCCTGATACCCAAACTATATAAAAACCCAGTAATGAAACGATTGAAAGTTACAGATCAATTTCCCTAGTGAAAGTAGATATAAAAGTTCTCAGTGAAATACTTGCAAACTGAATCCAAGAACACACCAAAAAGATCATTTATCATGATCATGGAGATTTCATTTCAGAGGTGCAGGATTGGTTCAAAATATAAAAATTTATAAATATAATCCAATATAAACAAACAGAAAGACAAAAACCACATGATCTTCTTATTAGATGCAAATAAGGCTTTTGACAAAATTTAAAACCCCATTGTGATAAAACCCTAGAGAGATTAGGGATGCAAGTATACACCTAAGCATTTTTTAAAATTTTATTTTTTTACTTACTTACTTTATATGCCACTCACTGCCCCTGTGATTGCCCCCACAATCTTTATCCCAACCTCCCTCTTCTTCTCCTCTGAGTTGGTGGGAGCCTCCTTGGGTAAACCACCCCCCAGCCCCCAAACCTGGCACTTCAAGTCTACGAAGTTAGGAACTTCCTCTCCCACTGAGGCCAGACAGTGCAGCTCAGATTGTAGAATGTATCCTATATACAGACAACAGCTTTTGGGATAGCCCCCATTGCAATTGTTTGGGATCCTCATGAAGGACAAGCTGCACATTTGCAAAATATGGGGGAGAAGGGATGGGGGCTGCGTTCAGCCAGTGTGTGTTCTTTGGTTAGTATATACCTAAGCATTTAAAAGGTAGTTTATGGCAAGTCCATAGCTAACATAAATTTGAATGGAGAGAAACTCATTTTACTAAAATAAGGAAGAAAGCAAGGTTGTCTATTCTCAACATATTTATTGAATGTAGTTCTTTAAGCCTTGACTGGGGTTAGCCACTAGAAAGTCCCAGATGCTAGGGACCTAAGAGTTTCCCAGGACCCAACAGAAATCACATTAGCCGAATACCCAACAAAGGAGAGATAGAACCTGTAGAGACCATATCTAGTGGATAGGCACAGCCCCCAGTTGAGGGATGGGGCCATCCAGCCATCTCAAAAATATTAACCCAGAATTGCTCCTGTCTAAAGGAAATGCAGGGACAAAGAGCGGAACAGAAACTGAAGGAAAGGGCATCCAGAGACTGTCCTACCTAGGGATCCATTCTATTTGCAGACATCAATCCCAAAAGCTATTGTTGATGCCAAGAAGCACTTGCTGACAGGAGCCTGGTATAGCTGTCCCCTGAGAGGCTGTGCCAGAGCCTGACCAATACAGATGCAGATGCAGGCAAGCAATCATTGGACTAAGTGTGTGAACTCCAATGGAGGAATTAGGGGAAGGGCTGTAGGAGCCGCAATATCAATCATCCAGACACCCCAAACCTCCCAAGGACTAAACCCCTAACCAAAGAGTACACATGGATGGACTCATGGCTCCAGCTGTATATGGAATATAGGGCTACCTTATCTGGTATCAATGGGAGGAGAGCCCCTTGGTCCTGTGGAGGCTCCATGCCCCAGCATAGAGAATTGCTAGGGTGTTGAGGCAGGAGTGGGTAGGTTGGGGGGGGAGCACCCTCATAGAAGCATGGGGGATAGGGGAGGTAATAGGGGGATTAATTTGGAAGGGGGATAACATTTGAAATGTAAATAAATAAAATAACCAATAAAATAAAATTTTAAAATAACATTATGAAATTTGTAGTCAAATGGTTGGAACTAGAAAAATACCATCATGAGTGAGGTAACCTAGACTCAGAAAAATAAATATGCTATGTATTCACTTATGTGTAGATATTAGCTTTTCAGTAGATGATAACCAAACTGCAATCCATAGAACCAGAGAGATTAGGTATAGAGGAAGGGACTGGGGAATACATGGATATCCCTGGGAGGGAAAACTAGAATACATTTTATGTGTATACGGAGGTGGATGGGAAAGGGGAGCAGAAGGATCAGGTGGAGAGAGAGGGGGGAGATGGACTGATGGAGGGAAGCAGAGAGAGACAGTTAGAATTGAGAACAATTTGAGGGGAAGAGTGGAAATTACGTGCAAAGTAAACATCCTAATATATATGAAGATATTCCTAATGGAATCTCAAAATAAAGAGGGAGATGGAGTCCCATCTGGCCATTCTTATCACTAAAGAAGCTTCCAGTACTGGGACTGGGTTATATACAATTAAACTTTGGCCAAAGGGATCCCAGGGAAATCTCCAAGCAACTAAGAATGTTGTCAAGACAATACTTTGCTTATTCAGCCATCATCAGGAAGGCTTCCTCTTGACACAAATGAGAACAAATACAGAGACTCACAGCTAAATATTATGCAGAGAAAGAGACCTTGGAACATACTACTCTAAAGTAGATATCTCTATATAGCCTCTGGACATCTTTCCTGTCCCCATGCAGACAGCCAGGTTTCTTTTCAATGGTACCAACATTTTTAACAATCACTGAAGATTTCATCCTGTTTTCGTAGCATGCTAGATTCATATTTTATAATACTCTTCCATTTCACCAAAATACGTTTTTAAAAATATTCTATGTTTCCCTGTTGCTGTTACTCTTACAATGCAAACTAGGATGAGAACAGTAATCAATTTCCACACCACAGTCTTTATGCTATTCCTTCTTGTGATTTTCATTATTGCTCTTACATTCATGCTTATATGCATTCTCAAGACACCAGCAGAATAAAATCCACAGATCGTCTCTAGGCTATTTCCCAACAAGGTCCTATTCTTTATAAAATTTCATGAGCAGGGCCTGCATTGGCTGTTTATCTCAGTACTTTGGTCTTGCAAACTGCCACTAGAAAGTAACTTGCCTTGCAGCATTTTACTGTTTCCCAATCCTAGAGTTGCGGACTCTTCTATAGACCTCTCACAAACCAGTTTCAGAGGCCAAAGACTATGTGGTCAAGTTTATCACAGCAGACATCCAATGTTTTTGCCCTACATTTCACGTCAGTTAGACAATTAACTGCTACAACAAAGACCTGATGGAAAACATCTTAAGGAAGGAACATCATTTTGATACACAGTACATGAATAAATTTATAAATTTATCATGGCATAAAGTCATGGCAGCAAGAGCTTGAGGTGGCTGGTGACACTGCTTCGGTAGTAAGGAAGCAGAGAGTAATGAATATTGGTATAGAATGTAGTCTATTGGAATGGCCCAGGATACCAGCTGCATCAAGCTCTAGAACACACACACGCGCACACACACACACACACACACCTACAAGCTAAAAAAAAAAAAAAATCCAAGCACCCTTAATAACTCCCTAGGGAATGTGTAGCAGTGTGTTGAGCCAGCCTGGACTGTTTGGGATCTACATGCAGTTAGACAAATTGCATCTTATAACTAAGCTTTCAATTTAAAAAAATCTTTATATACCATTTCATGACTATGTATTAGTTTTGCATGCACATGATTAAAACCAGTGCATCATAAAAGAAGACATGTGTAGGGAACAAAGGTTTACATAAGGCTCACCTTAAGAGAAGCTCACTAGCATATCACATTACTAGCAACGAATTAGTAGTAGTAGTAGTAGTAGAGTAGTAGTAGTAGTAGTAGCAGTAGTAGTAGTAGAGTAGTAGTAGTAGTCGTTGTCGTCGTCGTCGTAGTAGTAGTAGTATTTCTTCTTCTTCTGAACCCCAAAGATTCTATCAGAATATTTTTGAATCTGATAAACTCTTTCAGAAAATTTACAGGATACAAAATTAGCATATATAAGCCAATAATGCTTTTATATTACAATAACAAACTCACAAGAAATAAATAAAACAATAATATCCAAAATAGATTCAAAAAAGTAAAATAAAGAGCCTGAGAAGATTGGGTAATTACTCATCAGAGAGTTGTCAAAATATGAAGAAAAATGGCCACTAAATGATAGTCAACATTATTAACCACCAGAGAAATGAACATTAAAACTGCTTTGAGATTCTGCCTCACCGAATTCATGATGAAAGTCTTGGAGTAGTCAGGGATACAAAGGTTATACCTAAATATATTAATGCAACTACAGCAAGTCCATAGCCAACATCAAAGTAAATAAAGAGAAACTCAAAGCCATTCCACTAAAATCAGGGAGAGAAATCTGTTTCCTCTCTCTGTCTCTCTCTCTCTCTCTCTCTGTCTCTCTCTCTCTCTCTCTCTCTCTCTCTCTCTCTCTCTCTCTCTCT
>JADRCH010000046.1:8535259-8703172 GCA_019843965.1 Rhynchomys soricoides
TCTCTCTCTCTCTCTCTCTCTCTCTCTCTCTCTCTCTCTCTCTCTCTCAAGTGGTACTACAGAGCTGTAATAATATAAACTGCATATTATTGGTATTAAAACATAGACAATGATGATTGGAATTGAAGAGCCAGATGTAAATCCACATACCTATGGACACCTGATTTTTGATAAAAATAGCCAGAATCATACATTGGAATAAAGAAAGCTTCTTCAACAGATGGTCCTGGTCCAACTGGATGTCTTCATGTACAAGAATATGGATAGATCCATATCTATCACCCTGCACAAAACCTGAGTCCAAGTGGATGAGAGACCTCAATATAAAGCCAGATACACTAAACCTTATAAGAGAAAGTAGGGAATAGCCTTGAATATATGGACACAGGAGACACCTTCCTGAACAGAACTAGGCATTATGAGTGACATTTAATAAATGGCACCTCATGAAACTGAAAAGCTCCTGTAAGGCAAAGGGCACCATCAATGGGACAAAATGGCAGGCTATAGGATGGGAAAAATAATTCACCAATTGCACATCTGACAGAGGGCTAATTTATAAAATATATAAAGAATTCAAGAAACTAGATATCAACAAACCAAACAATCCAATTAAAGAATGGGATACAGATCTAAGAGGAGAATTTTCAACACAGGAATCTCAAATGGCCAAGAAGCACTTAAAGAAATGTTCAATGTCCTTAGTCATAAGGGGAATGCAAATCAAAATGACTCTGAGATTCCATCAGAATGGCTAAAATCAAAAACTAAAGTTACAACACATGCTGGGTATGATGTAGAGCAAGGGGAATACTCTTTCATTGCTGGTGGGGGTACAACTGTATACAATCACTTTGGACATCAATTTGGACAGTTCTCGGAAATTTTGAAAGTGTTCTACATCATGATCCAGCTATACTATTCTTGGGCATATATCCAAATGAAATTCCATCCTACTATAAGGACACTTGCCAACTATATTCATAACTGCTTTATTCATAAGCCAGAATCTAAAAACAACCTAGATGTCCTTCAACGGAAGAATAGATAAAGAATATGTGGTACATTTACACAATAGAATGTATTACTCAGCTATTAAAATAGGATATCATGAAACTTGCAGGAATATGGATGGAACTAGAAAAAAAATCATCCTGAGTGAAGTAACCCAGGCCTAAAAAACAAAGGTAGTAAAGATTTACTTTTAAGTTGATATTAGCCATTACATTGTAGAGTATAGTTTCTAATACCCTGTTTTATGCTCTGGGCAGACTCAGCTACCAGCCACCGCTCTGATTCCCTTGGATCTGCATATGAAACACACACACACACACACACACACACACACACACACTTATTTTTAACCTGCCTTATGGTGGCTGGGCTCTTGTCTCTCCTTTCTCTTTATTCCTTGCTCAACACTCTAAATTTGCCCTCAACTTAGTTGCCCAGTTACCTTATCCTTCAAGTCCTAGGCTTAGGTGATAGGAAGAAATAAAATGAACTCAAATAGAAAAGGCAGAATTCAATTATTCATGTCTACAGATGTTAGAATACTAAGGATTCCAGCAGAAAACTGCAGAACACAGCATTGTAGTCAAAGGAAAAATCAACATGCAACAATCAGCAATTTTTCTATATACTAATAATAATGAATGTGATGAGGATAAAATCATGGGGAGGGGAAATCCCTCCTACAATAACTTCAAAAAAATAACAAACCAAGGAGGTGAAAGATCTATACAATCAAAAGTTTCAACATCTAAAAAACTGCAAAAGTCTAAAAGATGGAAAAACAACTCTTGTGCATGCATTGGAAAAATTAATATGGTGAAATTTTCTATATTTCTAAAATCAGTCTACAGAAGTAACATAATTCCTACCAACTTTCTAATGGAATTCTTTCAAGGACTAGAAAAAATGAGTTCTAAAACTCATATGGAAGCAAAAAGACTGGGAGTAGTCAAATAGTCAAAACAAGCCTAAGCAGAAAGCGAAATGATAAGTAACACAGATCTGGTCTCAAAAAAAAGAAAAGAAAGAAAGAAAAAAAAAACAATGTCGGCAATAGCTTTGGGAGAAAAGTGTGTGTAAGACATTGAAGTAGAAAGGAAAATATGATAGGGAAGAAAGTACACAAAGACAAGTAGAGCAGGGAGACTAGCAGAGATTAAGAGAGACAATATATATTTTGTCTTACATGTGAAAGGAGGGACTACTTTTGAGAGTAAAAACAGGATAGTAGAGAGAAATACATATTTATGAAAATGTCCTGATGAACCTATTATTTTGTAAGACAATATTTTAAATCCATGTTGTTAGGAATACTGAATATTTTGAATCCATGTTGTTAGAAGCTTCTGCATGTGACTATTTAGTTTGAAAGTAGAACCTTATCTGATGCCATACACTGTAAATGTATCTTTTATTTGCCTGTAGTAATTTTCATCTCAAGGCTTACTGCCTCATTCTGCTAACCTAGGCCTAGTTCTGAAAGCTTCTAGCCTCTGTACAATCTAATCTAGCCCTAGAATGTTTTCTGCCTCTGAGATGTACTGCTGAGTAAGATAACCTTATCTTTTGCTTCCTAACTCTTGCTAGCTGGACAACTCAGCTGGTCTGGTTCAAACCCCTCTCCAAGCTAACTGATTCAGTCTGGCTTCTGTCTTAGTTTCTGACTTTTTGACCTGCTTAGTCTCAAACTAACTTTGGAAATATGTTCTAATCTTTTGGGTCATTCTCATTCTCTGGCTTGTTCTGTCATCACCTGTGTCTAGCTTGTTCTCTCTCTGGAATCTGTCTCTATACAATTGTCTTAGTAAAACTGCCTCTCTACACTCCTTTTCTTTCTCTTTCTTTGCTCTGCTCCTTAAGTAGCTCCCTTTTCCTGTTTCTTCTTGTGAGAGTTGGACATAACCTATTCTGTCAAATCTTCCTCTGCTTTACCACTTTGTCTACCACTCAAATATCACTTTCAAACATGGGTGTTTCCTTCTACAAACTATCTTTCCCTTCATTGTCTTGGATTAAAGGTGTGTATTAAGTTCATGTCTGTATCCCAGCCAGGGAAATTAAAGATGTGTGCTAAAGTCTGAGCCACACCTCAACTAGAGAAAAGGTTTTGTTTTTTGTTTTCAGGAAATTATACAATCTCAGGGTTCGCAGTATAATAGATTAAATATCCTGCAAGAATACACAAAAGTCAACCTAAAATGGATTTAAAACATAGAGCCTAAAACTACAACACATTAAAAAATAGATTAGTGGGAAATATCGGAAGAAATATCCATAGTAGTCTATATAGCATCTTTGTAGATACCAGCTCAAAACCATAGATGAGGGTTGGGGGGTTATATAGGGTTGTATCAAAGCAAAAGGTTCTACACAGTAAATAAAACAATCAAAAGAATGAAGAGACAACCTACAGAATGTGAGAAAATATTTGCAAATCATATACCTAGTAAGGTGTTAATATCCAAAATGCATAAAAATTCAAAAGCATCCTGTAGAGATCAAGTAAAGTCCTGAGTGAATGTGTGTTGTTGACATGGCCATAGCATGTTAAGGACCAATACCTCAGATTCATGAGAGTATCAAGGCCTTCCTCTGCCATGCAGTTAATGTGGCAGAAAATATACCATTTAGCTTTCTCTTCCCCCAGTATTTGCATCCTGAAGACTGCTCCAGTTAAATCTGCCTCCTTGTTCTGCTCTGTATAACAAGTATTGAATCTGCAGGAATGGCTACTTCATATGCTCCAGGAGTTCATAGGTGGAAAATATTTTGGGATGAGCTAACTCATCATCCTGGGGTCTGGGCTGGGTGGTAGCTGAGTTGATTATCCCATCAGCTCTCCCTTAACCTCACCAACAGGGAGAGGTCTCCAGCACTGCTTTGGCTAGTTCACTGAGTGCCACAGCTGGGAGAGGGAGAGGCCCACTTTCCTGCTCTTGTGAGTCCTTAGCCCAGCTACAGGTAATAAAAGGAGAAGGAGGGAAGAAGGCATCTCTCTTTTGCTGATGTCACCACATGCTCTTCCTCACCCATGCCACCACACAGCAACAGAAGCAGGGCCAACTTACTACTAGGAGTGCCAGCTCTACTGTGAGGTTCAGTGCCTGCTCCCCTGAGTATTATTGCCAGTGAGGACTGGTGATAGATAGGCTCAGTCCTTGAATATCAACATAGTCTCAGGCAGCAGCCCAGACCACATGGCCTTTGTTGGTAATATGGACCATGGACATTGACACAGAGCCGTAGGTTAAATGTCTATGGACTGAGATTTCAGGCTGGAACTTCATCATGACCTCAAATAACATTACAGGCTACTAACATCAGGTTGTTCCTCTACTCTCAGCTATCCAGATCTACCTCTGTTCATACTGTTCAGCTTCTCTTTCCCATAGCTTCACCCCAGATTTTCACATCATAATGGGTTGTGTTATAGGTTGGACACATGTTATGTGGGGCTTCTGGTGTCTCCCTCCTGCCTCTCAGGGGGATGTGTTCTATATTTTTTATTAATTTAGTTACTTTACATCCTGATTGCACTCTCTCCTCCCTCCTCTCTTCTTTTTTGGATGTTTTTCCCCTTGGTTTCTGTTTCCTCTCTCTTTATTGGCCTGAGTTGTCTAGAATTCTGGAGACTAGCTATTCTTCAGTTCCAGTAGGTTGTATCCCCTGGAGTTTTTTGTGGTCTGCATGGCCTCTGACGTTTTAGAGACTACTCTTGCCTTTGAGGTCCCTAAAAACAGCATTGGATAGTGTCCCTGATGCTGGACAGCCTTCAGAAAAGCAAGTGAGGTTGCGAGCTATAAATTAGAGTCTAGAGGGTAGGATGCATTTTAAAACTAATGAGTGTGTTTTAGGGGAATATGTCAGGGAAAGGGCTTGGGGTAGGGTCTTAACTGGATATCACTTGTGCCTGCAGATGTCCAGGAATTCAGGCAGAATTGTAGGATGGGAAATGGAGTATGGGATATGTGGTATAGTTTACTGCTGTTGAGGGTGCTTTCTGGGGCATGGACAGGCAGGGGATTGTTGTGGAGGGGCTTACCTGGTGTCTCTGGATCTGACAGGCCCCCAGGGAAAGCAGTCAGAGTTGTGGGGCTAGAAATGGGGCACAGGGTATAGGGACGGTTTACCACTGACAGAAATACTTTCAGGCAAGTTGGAGGATAATTGTCTTGATTTTTAATTCATGTAGAAAGAAACAGTCCATTGTGGGCTCAGTCATTACCTAGGCAGTGGAGATGGAGCAGGAAAGCTGGGAGCAGACAAGTAAGGATGAATGTATTTATTCTCTCCTTTCTTTTGTCTGTTGATATGATGCTTTACTTTTCTACCTTCAGGTTCTCTTAATAACATAGTGTAAGCTGTACTATAAGTCAAAAAAAAAAAAATCCTCTCATCCCTAACCTGCTTTTTTCAGGTATTTGTCATAGCAAAGAAATGAAAGTGAGCAAAACACTAGTGTACCTTTAGGTCACAAGAGTATACACCCCTTTACCACAATAACCACCTTTTCTAATTTTTATCTCTTTAGTCACTTTTGTTTCTTATATATACATTATTCTGGGAAATATAGAAAAAGGAAATTTCACAGTCTCAATCTGCACCCTGGAGTTAACCCTGTAGCACATATCTCCATACCCAAATGCGGCCCAGAGAGTGTTGGTCTCCCAGGAGTGCTGCCACTCCTAAGTTCACTGAGACCAACACTTTTGCTCTAATAACTGGCCAAAGAGGGACCCACCAGGAGACCACAGGGCACAGGAACTGTGGAAAAACTGGGAAAAGTATCCTTCTGGTCTCCATCTGCGCCCCAGAGTTTACTCCTGGCATAGCTATTCTTACCCAAATCCCACCTGAAAGAGAGCTGATCTTCCAGGAGTGCTGAACAACCTAAGATCACAGACTCACAGGCTCACAGGAGGGACAGGTTCCAGTCAGAAACAGGAAGACCAACCAACACTAGAGATAACTCCATGGCAAGAGACGAGCACAAAAACCTAAGCAACAGAAACCAAGACTACTTGGCATCACACCAGAAACACAAGATTCAGATTTGAAATCACATAACATGATGATGATAGAGAACTTTAAGAAGGACATAAATGATTCCCTTAAAGAAATACAGGAGGACACAGGTAAAGAGGTAGAAGTCCTTAAAGAGGAAACACAAAACTTCCTTAAAGAATTACAGAGAAACACATCTAAACAGGTAAAGAAATTGAAGAAAAAAAAAATCCATGATCTAAAAATGGAAATACAAACAATAAAAAAACTCACAAAGGGAGAGAACCTTGGAGAATGACAACCTAGGAAAGAGATCAGGAGTCATAGATGCAAGAATCACCAGTACAAGAGATAGAAGAAAGAATGTCAGGTGCAGAAAATACAATAGAAAACATTGACAAAACAAAGAAAATGCAAAATGTAAAAAGCCACTACCCCAAAACATCCAGGGAATACAGGATACAATGAGAAGACCAAACCTAAGGATAATAGGTATAGAAGAGAGCAAAGATTTCCAACTTAAAAGTCCAGTAAATATCTGCAACAAAATTATGAAAGAAAACATCCCTATCCTAAAGAAAGAGATGCCCATGAACATACAAGAAGCCTCCAGAACTCCAAATAGACTGGACCAGAAAGGAAATTCTTCCTGTAATAATCAAAACACCAAATGCACAAAACAAAGAAAATTAAAAGCAGTAAGGGAAAAATGTCGAGTAACATATAAAGGCAGACCTATCAGAATTATACCAGACTTCTCAACAGAGACTAGAAAATCCAGAAGATCCTGGGCAAATGTCATACAGGCTGTAAGAGAACACACCTGCCAGTCCAGGCTACTATAACCAGAAGAACTCTCAATTACCATAGATGGAGAAAACAAGATATTCCATGACAAAACCAAATTTAGACAATATTTTTACACAAATCCAGCCCTACAAAGGACAATAGATGAAAGACTCCAAAACAAGAAGGAAACTACACCATGGACAAAAGAAGAAAGTAATCATTCAACAAACCCAAAAGAAGATAGCCATACAAACATAATTCTACCTCTAACAACAAAAATAACAGGAAGCAACAATCACTTTTACTTAATAACTCTTAACATCAATGAACTTAATTGCCTAATAAAAACACATAGACTAAAAGAATGGACCCAGCATTTTGCTGCATACAGGAAACATACCTCAGTGACAAAGACAGACATTACCTCAGAGGAAAAGGATGGGGAAAAATTTTTTCCAATAAAATGGTCTCAAAAAACAAGCTGGAATAGCAGCCATTCTACTATTGAATAAAATCAACTTTCAACCAAAAGTTATCAAAAAAAGATAAGGAAGGACACTTCACAATTGTCAAAGAAAAATCTACCAACATGACCTCTAAATTCTGAACATCTATGCTCCAAATGCAAGAGCACCCACATTCATAAAAGAAACTTTACTAAAGCTCAAAGTACATATTGCACCTCATACAATAATAGTGGGAGACTTCAACACACCACTCTTATCAATGGACAAATCATAGAAACAAAAAACTAAACAAAGACACAGTGAAACTATCAGAAGTTGTGGGTCAAATAGATATAACAGATATCTAAAAAATACTTCATCCTAAAACAAAATATATACCTTCTTCTTAGCATCTCATGGTACCTTCTCCAAAACTGACCACATAATTGCTGACAAAACAGGACTCAACTGATACAAGAAGATTGAAATAATTCCATGCATTCTAACCAATCACCAGGGACTAAGGCTGGTCTTCACTAACAACAACAGCAACAACAACAAAGAAATCCCATGTACTCATTGAAGCTAAACAATGCTCTATTCCATGATAACTTGGTCAAGAAAAAAATAAAGAAATGAAAGACATTTTAGAAATTAATTAAAATGAAGGCACAACATACTCAAACTTATGGGACACAATGAAAGCAATTCTAAGAGGAAAACTCATTGCTCTGGGTGGCTCCAAAATGAAACTGAAGAGAGCATACACTAGCAGCTTGGCAGCACATCAGAAAGCTCTAAAACAAAAAGAAGCAAATACATCCAAGAGGAGTAGATGGCAAGAAATAATCAAACTCAGTGCTGAAATCAACCAACTAGAAACAAAAAGAACTATACAAAAGTCAACAAAACCAGGAGCTGTTTCTTTGAGAAAATCAACAAGATAGATAAATCCTTAGCCAGATTAACCAGAGGGCACAGAAAAAGTATCCAAATTAACAAAATCAGGGATTAAAAGGAAGAGGTAACAACAGAAACTGATGAAATAAACAAAACAAAACATCACATTCTACTACAAAAGCATGCACTAAACAAAACTTGAAAATCTGCATGAAATGGACAATTTTCTAGATAGGTACAAGGTACTAAAGTTAAATCAGGATCACATAAGTCATCTAAACAGTCCCATAACCCCTAAGGAAATAAAAGCAATCATTATATATCTTACAAACAAAAAAAAGCTCAGGACCACATGAGTTTACTGCAGAATTTTATCAGCCTTTCAAAGAAGACCTAACACCAATTCTCTTCAAACTATTTCACAAAATAGAAACATAAGGAACACTGCCCAATTCATTCTATGAAGCCACAATTATGCTCATACCTAAACCACTCAAAGACCCAACAAAGAAAGAGAACTTCAGACCAATTTTTCTTACAAATATTAATGCAAGAATACTCAATAAAATTCTTGCAAACTGAATCCAAGAATATATCAAAATGATCATCCATTATGGTCAAACAGGCTTAATCCCAGGGATGCAAGATGGTTCAATATATGAAAATCCATTAACGTAATCCACTATATAAACGAACTCAAGGAAAAAAATTCATGATCATTTTGTTAGATGCTGAGAAAGCATTTGAGAAAATTCAACAACCCTTCATGGTAAAAGTTTTGTAAAGATCAGGAATTCAAGACTTATACCTAAACATAGTGAAAGCAACATACAGCAAACCAGTAGCCAACATCAAACTAAATGGAGAGAAACTTGAAGCAACCCCACAAAAATCAGGGACTAGACAAGGCTTCACACTCTCTCCCTACCTATTTAATATAGTACTCAAAGTACTAACCAGAGTGATTAGACAAAAAATAGGCGGCCACATGGATACAAGTTGGAAAGGAAGAAGTCAAAATATCACTATTTTCAAATGATATAATAGTATACTTAAGAGACCACAAAAAGTCCACCAGACAACTCCTAAGCCTGATAAACAACTTCAGCAAAATAGTTAGATAGAAAATTAACTCAAAAAAATCAGTAGCCTTCCTTTCTCAAAGGATAAACAGGCTGAGAAAAAAATTAGGGAAATGACACCCTTCACAATAGTCACAAATAATATTAAATACCTTGGTGTGACCCTAACCAAGCAAGTGAAAGATCTATATGACAAGAACTTAAAGTCTCTAAAGAAAGAAATCATAGAAGATCTCAGAAGATGGAAAGATCTCCCATGTTAATGGATTGGCAGTATTAATATAGTAAAAATGGCCATCTTGCTGCAAGGCATCTATAGATTCAATGTAATTCCCATCAAAATTCCAACTCAATTTTTCAAAGAGTTAAAAAGAGCAACCTGCAAATTCATTTGGAATAACAAAAAAACCCGGGATAGTGAAAACTATCCTCAACAATAAAAGAACTGGGAGAATCACCATCCCTGAACTCTAGCTGTATTACAGATCAATAGTGATTAAAAACTGCATGGTATTAGTACAGAGACAGGCAGGAAGATCAATGAAATCAAACTGAAGACCCAGAAATGAACACATACACACACTTGATCTTTGACAAAGGAGCTAAAACTATCCAGTGGAAAAAAGGCAGCATTTTCAACTAATGGTCCTGGTTCAACAGGCAATCAGCATGTAGAAGAATGTAAATTGATCCAATCTCATCTCCTTGTACAAAGCTCAAGTCCAAGTGGATCACGAACCCCCACATAAAATCAGATACACTGAAACTAATAAAAGAGAAAGTGAGGAAGAGCCTCAAACACATGGGCACAGGGGAAATTTTCCTGAAGAAAACACCGATGGCTTATGTTCTAAGATAACAATCGATAAATGGGACCTCAAAATTGAGAAGCTTCTGTAAGGCAAAGGACACTGAAATAGGACAAAATAGCAACCAATTGATTTGGGAAAGATATTTACCAAGCCTACATCCTACAATGCCTAATATCCAATACATACAAAGAACTCAAAAAGTTAGACTCCAGAGAGCCAAAAACCCTATTTAAAAAGGGAGTACAGAGCTAAATAAAAAATTCTCAACTGAGGAATCTCGAATGGCTGAGAAGAACCCAAAGAAATGATTAACATCTTTAGTCACCAGGGAAATACAAATCAAAACAACCCTAAGATTCCCCCTCACACCAGTCAGAATGGCTAAGATCAAAAACTTGGATGACAGCAGATGATATGGAGAAAGAGGAACACTCCTCCATTTTTGGTGGGTTTGCTAACTGGTATAACCACTCTGGAAATCAGTTTGATGGTTCCTCAGAAAACTGGACAGTACTACCTGAGGACTCAGATATACCACTCCTTGGCATACAGTCAAAGGATTCTCCAATATATAACAAGGACACACGCTCCACTATTTTCATAGCAGGCTTATTGATAATAGCCAGAAGCTGGAAAGAACCAAGCTATCTTTCAACAGGAATAGATAAAGAAAATGTGGTACAATTACACAATGGAGCACTACTCACCTATTAAAAACAATGACTTCGTGAAATTCTCAGACAAATGGATGGATCTAGAAAATATCATCCTGAGTGTGGTAACCCTGTCACAAAAGAATTCACATTGTATGCACTCACTGATAAGTCGATATCAGCCCAAAAGCTCAGAATACCCAAGATACAATTCACAGATCACATGGAGCTCAAGAAGATGGAAGACCAAAGTGTGGATGGTTAAGTCCTTCTTAGAAGGTGGGACAAAATACTGACAGGAGGAAATACAGAAACAGTGTGGAGCAGAGACTGAGGGAAAGACCATCCAGAGACTGTCCCAACTGGCGACCCATCCCATATACAGACACCAAATTCATACAATACTGCAGATACCAAGACGTGCTTGTTGACAGGAACCTGATATAGCTGTCCCCTGAGAGGTTCTGCCAGAGCCTGACAAATACAGACGCCAAAGCTTGCAGATAACCATTGGACTGAGCACAGGGTCCCCAATGGTGGAGTTACAGAAAGGACTGAAGGAGCTGAAGGGGTCTGTAACTCCATAGGAAGAACAACAATATCAACCAACCATACCCCTCTGAACTCCCTGGGACTAAATCACCAATCAAAGAGTACACATGGAGGGACCCATGGATCCAGCCACATATGTGGTAGAGGATGGCCTTGTTGGACATCAATGGGAGAAGAGGCCCTTGGTCCTGTGAAAGATCGATGCCTCAGTGTAGGTTAATGCTAGTGCAGGGAGGTGGGAGTGGTTGGTTGGGGGATCACCTTCATAGAAGCAGGGGGGGAGGGGATAGGCCGTTTTCATAGTGGAAACTGGGAAAAGGGATAACATTTGAAATGTAAATAAATAAAATATCCAAGAAAAAGAGGAAATTTCTAGGTAAACTGTAATAATCTCAACATTTTCATATTGCTTCAATAAAACCTAAACCCTTCCAACAATCTTTAGATGATTCAAAACACACTCATTAACTTTGAACTGCACCCTACCCCCTGGACTCTAATTTCTAGCTCACTACCAGACTTGCTTTTCTGGAGGCTCTCTAGCACCAGGGACACTATCTAATCCTTAAATTTTTGCTATTGACAAAATTTACAAGAGTAAACTATAGAAAATGCTAAACTTCTGTCATATACAGACATATGTACCTAAATACACCTCTCAAATATTTCTAAGAATTGGAATTGTGTTCTATGGAAACCCTGAACCTAAAAGGGATTGTATGTTTTAAGTCTTCTTCCTCTAGAAGATTGTGACAAGTGAATAAAAAGGTTTGAGTTGTCCTAGGTCTTCTTGCCTATGGATAGCATCACTTCTTAATGTGTGATACTTGCCTGTGGCAAAGCATCCAATACTCCAAATGATCATGTCAGTTTGCACTTAGGCAAACCAGGACCTACACTTGCTGCATTGAGGGAAAAATATAGCATTTCAGAGATTTAAAGTCTTGTCTACAACCATAAAAGTATGGAAGAACAGGCTACAGCTGAATTTAAACTTTCTAATATCAAATACAGGGTCCCAAAACTATTTCACTGAATAACCCTGAAGGGACCCATTGAATTCCCTGAGGATTCATTTTCCTATCTATACAACATACAGCTGACAATTTTTTTTAACTTCATCTAAATGTTTCTCTTTCACAGATTACACATTTTTTTACAAATAAAAGGTTTAAAGTAAATCATGAAAAGACGTCTACATCTAACCCCTGGTCAGTAGGCAAATTCTACTGAATTTTAAAAACTCTTATGTATCCCTTCTTAATTTTTTGAAATTAACCTCACCTGAATTATTGGATTTCAAATGTATGTTACCAAAAAGTAGCTGAAATTACTGCCAGACTGATTGTGCTGTGTAGATGATATAGGACATCACAACACTTGTTTACTACCACTCAAGTAAACAAGTTTACTTGTGACCACATTCTAAATTTCAACCTCTCTATTTAGTGTTCAAGGTACCAGATATCTGGATCCTATTCACTGATCACATCTTACTTCCTAACTTCTACTGCCTTCTCTTGTTATACCAATATCTTTGCTATACCAATGATCTTGAAGTTCAATTCTATAATTGATTTTGGCTCACATTTATCCAGCCCCTGTAAATTCCTCACAAGAATTTACAAGCCAGTTTCCGTATTTCAATGCTTCATTTCCTTGTAAACTTAAATCTATGATCACAGAAAATTGTTTATGACCAGTTGTATTTAGAGTAAAGAAAAATCTAGTTCTTTTGTACTCAATCTGCTCTTACATTACCAGAAGTTCTTAAATTCTTAATAAATTGACCACTGGGCATATTATTAGCTATGTCTTTAAATTATTTCTAGGAATCTTGTCATTTTATATTGCTTCAGGTGAACAACATTCACTCTCTTTGAAAAACATTTCTTCAATCACAGTCCTCAAAGGAAAATTAGCCTAGACAATTAACCAAATTTCTCATGTGTATACATAGTTATTTTAATATAAAACAAATTTTAGTATGAATTTATATTGTAAGCATACAAAATATTAGGGCATAATAAAATGTATAAAAAGTTAAAGAATACTAAGTTCTTTAGCATTGCTGAGTTACAGTGTAAGGGTACTATCCAAAGTATTCTAATAAATGAGGCATGAAAAATACCTTGTGGTTCTTGGCAAATTTAATTTTATATTTTTTTTTGGCCTATATCTGAGTAATTTACTTAAATAATGGAATCAGTTGAGTTTAATGAATGGTCCCAATTGAATAATTTCTGATGACTGCTGTAACCAAAGGCATTTTTTCTTTTAATTTCTTAAGGAGAAAGAAAAATATATTTGTACTGCATTAGAAACATACAGGACAGCTTACATGCATGAAAACAGTCACTGACTTGAGAACATGAAAGACATGATCCAAAATCGCTGAATATATGGGTTCTTATACCTCTACCTACTTTCCAACTCTTATTTGACCCTAAGACCTTCCAACCCTCCAACACTAAATAGGAGAGAAAGAAGGTTAGAGTGGAAAGGGGATGTAGTCCTCTATAGGCTACTTCCTGCTGATTAGAGGCATTGAATTCCTAGGGGAAGATCCAACCTATGTTGTCAGAATATCTAGCAATTTGGCAAACAAACACACCAATAAACCACCAATCAAGCAATCCAGCAACATCAAATGCAATAACAAACGCAGCAGCAGGAACCAGTAAGGACCAGAAGCAGCTGCTACAGACTCTCTTGGGGCTCCCCCATTTATACCCTCTCCAGAGTCCCCAGAATTAAACTATCTATAGCTGGCAAAGATCACACCCCTGAAAGTGTGAGGCAAATCAGAATAACCTGCAATGAAGTAGCCTCTTATCCTACACCTTAGATTAAAAGAAAACATATTCACGTAACATAACTGGGACTTTTTGCTTTGTTTTGTTTTTATTAGTTATTTTATTTATTTGCATTTCAAATGTTATCCCTCTTCCTGGTTTCCCCTCCACAAACCCCCTATCCCATCCACCCTCCCTCTTGCTTCTATGAGGGTGCTCCCCCCACCCATTCCCACCTCATTGTCCTAGCATTTCCCTATGCTGGGGCATCAAGCCTCCACAGGACCAAGAGCCTCCCCTCACATTGATTCCAGATAAGGCCATCCTCTGCTACATACGCAGCTGGAGCCACGGGTCCTTCTGTGTGTACTCTTTGGTTGGCAGTTTAGTCTTGGGGATCTTGGGGGGGGAGGTGTCTGGTTGGTTTATATTGCTGTTCTTTCTATGGAGTTGCAAACCCCTTCAGCTCCTTCAGTCCTTCCCCTAACTCTTCCATTGGGGTCCCTGTGCTCTGGATATTTTAAGAAACCAAACTCTCACTACATTTGTGAAACTTCGCAAACTGTATTAAGATGTTTATATATTGCTAGACACTATAGACAAAAGACTGAAGAGTCTTTAAATATATTACACATATATTCTATTTGCTGGAATATCTCTTTGGTGTTTGGAATGATCTTATTTATTTGTTTTAGTTGGTGTGTTGAGACAGTACCTCATGTAGCCTAGGTTGACCTTGAACACTAAGTGATAAGGATAACCCTGTACTTCTAAAATTTCTGCTTCTACTTCCTGAGTGCTAGAATTACATGTATTATGCCATACTTTGCCCAGTTTATACAATATTAAGGATCAAACCCAGGGTTCTATGTGTACTTGGCAAGTACTCTACCAACTAAGCCTCATCCCCAGCCCATAACATTTTTTAGTCAAGTGAACCAACTTATACAGGAAAACTGATTGTTATTTTCTCCTGAATCTTGCCTTAAATATTCATGGCTAATAGTTCATTTTATGAATATTTTAGAGATCAAATTATTACTTTTATACATAATGAGAACATAAAGGTTAAGTTAAAAATTCATTTACAATTATAAATTAATAATCCTTAAGTAACATTTAATTTGAAATTAAAATACCTATGGAAGAGGTATATTCAATAATTAAATAAACATTTGAGAAGCAATTATATTACTCTACTTCTCTAAATCATATCATGACTTGTTTCTATAATGTAAGATTTCCCCATTTTGTTATTATGTAGTGCCAGGTCCAACTTCTGAATGTCACAACCTGTGCATAAATCAAAGCCGAATAAGTTTTCTACACAATAGTGCACATGGTCAATGACATGGTCAATGATGGGGGATTACTGGCACAAGAAGGTTGTATAAAACATGTATTATTTCTGTAACCCTTTCTCCCACTGAACCTGAGAGCCTTGTATCACTTATTCAATCCTTATATAAAATTCATAAGCATGCATAAGAACTTAGGCTTGCTCATGAATCACATTCTCATTACTGGGTGTGTAAATTATACTCTGTTTTTAGGGTATTCTTCTAAATGAGTCTCAACACTGCTTGTGACCTTACCATTAGGCTATTTGAATTTCCAGTGTATTCATTGCATTGTGTTCACATCTTAGTTTCCTGAAACACTGGAGAGTTCTGTTACACCTTTTTGCTGTTTCCCATTTTATACTGTTGAACTCAAATAGCAAGTTTCACATAATTTTCCTTCATATGTTTTGTATTCTTCCCAGGAGTATCCAGGAGGTTGACTTTAACTTCTAGATACTGCAGGCTAATAGCTCTGCACTTCCTCCACAACTCTCTGAAATTTACTAACTACATTGGTTCCCTATCATGATCCTCAGTGGTACTTCTTTTCAGAAGGCAGAATACTACCTTCAAAAGTGTCCTTTCATAAGCATTCTGTTAGAGGTATCCTCTACATATGATGCCAGTGGTTAGTATACTGTATTTCTCTCCTATTAGAGGCCATGATTTCTGCTTTTGAAACTCCATCCAGCATCATATTCTCCAGATTCTGAGAAATAAGTAATGTTCATTTATTAGGCAATAGATGTCCTTGATTTCAGAAGAATTAAATAATTTCTGTAAGTAATGTTTTATAATACCAATCATGTCAGTGGTATTATAAAGAAAATCTTAGCCCAAAACATTCAAACCCTTAACTAAGTAGAAAAAGTGCTCATAGTAGTTTTAAAAGTCAAATCCTTTGGGATTTCTGTAACCACTTGGAGAATAATTATCCAAATCAAATGAGGCTACTGTAAAGAAAAATAATTATGGTCTGTAGTCAGATACACATCTAGCTACAAATATACATTATAATAAATTTACATTTATTAATGGACATAATTTAGTCTTTCTTTCTTTAAAGTATAAATTAATTTATATGTGCTTAAAGGAAATGTCTTAAATACAATGAATCTAATTAAAACACATGTACTTCCACTTCATGAGTTTTATTTTTCTTTTAAGTTTCTGAATGACTAACCTTTAATATTCCAGTAATATCTATAAGAAATTGAAAGTAAACATAATAAATAAATAATATAAATAATGCCATTCCATGCCGAATTCTTTTTTCTATTCATCATGCTTACTAGTTAAATCATAAACCCTTATTTGTGACCTAAAATAGAACAATTGTAGAAAACTAATCTAGCAGAAATTTAACTTTATATCACCAGGATCACAGAACCACAGCACCCACCACTTTAACAAATGAAGAACTTCACAAACCATAAACCTACAGAAAATGAGAGGATCCACTGCAGTTTCAAAACCACATAAAGAATGAGTTAGTCCACTCCACCACAACCTCATTACAATCAGCAAGGCTGAAAAATAAGGGCCTTTCCTCAAATACAAAGCTGAGTTGTCAGGAAAGGTGTGATTCAAGACACTGAAGCAAAAGGTAATGTCATACACACCCTGTACTATAATCATCACTCCTTCTCCCTGGGTCTCTTAGTTACTTAAGGGAAAACTTAGAAGCCAACTGAAAAATAGATAAAAGTTTAAATACATTCTCTCTGTATTTAAAAGATTGTGATACTCCAGCCTATACAGAAGAACTGAGCTACCATGGAAACAAATATGAGAATAAGAAATCATAAAAATGATTAATAGTGTTAATTTTAGAGTTGAAAGTTTTTCTTAGAAACTAGAATCTGTCTTATTGCAGCATGCCCTCCCAAAAAAAACTTACAAAAAAAAGTTTTTTCTAAAAAAAAAAAACCTCAAAATTTTGCAATATAAATTGTGCTCTTTTATTTGGTTTCTTTTGCCTAAGACTGATATATCCTGCAACTCATCATGCAGTTAATCTGACTCTTAATTCACAAGACCTACCTGCTTCAGCCTCCCAAGTGCCTACATAAATTTTGTGTACCACTGTGCCTTGCAAAGTCGAGATAACAGAGGCAATATAATTTCAAAAATAAATAATTGCAATATATATCAAAGATTATGGCTATTAATACATAGGTACATTTCAAATATCAAGTTGGAAAATTATTCATTCTGACAGAATTTAACTGCAATGTTACATTTATTTTTATTCAAATAAAAATTACTAAAAATGGTTATATATTTTGCTCTTAGGATACCATCTTCTAAAAATAATTCTAAATTTGTTTTATAAGTGACATATTCTTAGAGATTTTAGGTGCAATAAGTTTTATCAATTTTAATTATAAAAAGTATAAAGAAGAAAAGAAAATATAATAAGCCATGCCTAACCAATCACTGTTTATACTTCTATGCTAATTATTGAATTTGATTCTAGTCTTTTTTATATTATGCTATCAATAATTTCATGTATCATAGTTTATTATAAATATCATATGTATAAATACCTTGATTAAAACTTCACCTAAATTTTGTTTTTAAAGCTCATAGGACTGAGTTGTGATACTGAAAAATTAAATCAGCTCATTTTTGATATTCAATACAGAGGAGATCTTTAATAAGAACTAAATATACAGAATAATAAAACATTGATGTTATGAGAGAAGAAAGATGACAGAGGAGGGGTAAATATCACTCCCCAGAATATCTATGAGCTCAAAGAAAAAACATACAATCAATTAGTGTAAGAAAGATGTGAAAAGTATTGAATATATAAAGAAGCCTAAAATCAAGAGTGGAGAGTGAAAGACAGTCATGAAATATTGACTACTAAGTTCACAAAGAAAACTTATCTCAATTTAGAAGCCTGAGCAAAATTATGAGAAAGTGGAGCCTCCTCCAAATCCACCTTGCAAACAAAAGGGAAAGATATCTAACACTGCAAAACAAAAACAAAATTAACAGGCCCACATGCTAACTGAAGCAGGCACTGGGAAGGGACCAGAAGCTTTGTTCAACACAGACAAGAAGATTCTCAAACAAAATTTAATGACAAACACCATAATAAACTTCACTTCATTCTAGTGATGGAGAGATGATCCAAGATACACAAATAAACAATTATAATACACCATATAAAAATACAAAAGATGAAAATTACATGATTGTCTCAATAGAAAAAAACCTTTAATAAGACTCAACATCCACTAATAATAAAATTTGTGAAAAAACTAGGAATAAGGAAAAACACAACATAATAAATGTTATAAATGGCAGACTGATGAATAATATCACATTAAATGAAGACAAACAGTATTTGTGTGAAGTCAAAAATAGAAGTGTTTGTTCTTTCCACTATTATTCAAAAGACAGCATTAAGTTTCAGCCAGAAAAATAAAGAAATAAAATGGTTAAAAATAGGAGAGAAAACATTTGTTAATTGTTAATCTTAGAGCATAAGCAATTGGTGTTCTGTTCAGAAAATTTTCCTCTGTTTCAGGAAATTTTCCAATGGACCAATGTGTTTGAGGCTCTTTCTCACTTTCTCTTCTATTAGAAGTCAATGTATCTGGTTTTATGTGGAGGTCCTTGATCCACTTGGAATTGAGCTTTGTATAAGAAGATAAGAACGGATCAATTTGCATTCTTCAACATGCCGACTGCCAGTTGAATCAGCACCATTTATTGAAAATGCTGTCTTTTTTCCACTGAATGGTTTTGGCTTCTTTGTCAAAGATCAAGTGACCATAGGTTTGTGGGTTCATTTCTGGGTCTTCAATTCTATTCCATAGATCTACCTGCCTGACTCTGTACCAATACCACGTGGTTTTTATCACTATTGCTCTGTAATACAGACTTAAGTCAGGGATAATGATTCCCCCAGAAGTTCTTTTATTGTTGAGAATAGTTTTTGCTATCCCAGGTGTTTTGTTATTCCAATGAATTTGAGAGTTGCCCTTTCTAACTATATAAAAAATAGAGTTGGAATTTTGATGGGGATTGCATTAAATCTAGATTGCTTTCGGCAAGATGGCCATTTTTACTATAGTAGTTCTGCCAACCCACAAGCATGGGAGATCTTTCCATCTTCTGAGGTCTTTGATTGCTTTCTTCAGAGACTTGATGTTCTTGTTGTACAGATCTTTCACTGGTTTGGTTAGAGTTGCACCAAAATATTTAATATTATTTGTGACTATTGTGAAGAGTGTCATTTCCCTAATTTCTGTCTCAGCCCATTTATCCTTTGAGTAGAGGAAGGCTAATTATTTGAGTTAATTTTATATCCAGACACTTTGCTGAAGTTGTTGATCAGGTGTAAGAGTTCTCTGGTAGAATTTTGGTAGTTGCTTATATATATACTATCATATCATCCACAAATAGTGAAATCTGACCTTTCTCCTTTCCAATTTGTATCTCTTTGATCTATTGTTGTCTAATTGTTCTAGTTAGAACTTCTGGTACTATATTGAATAGATATGGGGAGAGTGGGCAGCCTTGTCTTGTCCCTGATTTTAGTGGGATTGTTTCATGTTTGGACACTGTCAATAAGACAAAACAGCAACCCAAAGATTGGGAAAAGATCCTTACCAACCCTACATCTGATAGAGGCCTCATATCCAAAATGACAATGAGCTCAAGAAGTTAAACACCAGGAAGCCAAATAACCTACTTAAAAATGGGGTGCAGAGCTAAACAAGAATTCTCATCTGATGAATTTGGAATGTCCTACAAGCACTTAAAGGAAATCTTCAACATCCTTAATCATCAAGAAAATGCAAATAAAAATGACCCTGAGATTCCATGCTAAGTTCAAAAATGCAGGTGACATCAGATGCTGGCAAAGATGTGAAGAAAGAGGAACATTCCTCCATTGCTGATGGGACTGCAAGCTGGCAAAACCACTTTGGAAATCAATCTGGCACTTCCTGAGAAAATTGGAAATAGTTCTACCTGAAGATCCAGCTGTACCACTATGGGCATATACCCAAAAGATGCTCCAACAGATAATAAGAACACATGTTTATAGCAGCCTTATCTATAATAACCAGAAGTTGGAAACAGCTCAGATGTCCCTCAAAAGAAGAATGAAAACAGAAAAGGTGGTACATTTAAATAATGGAGGACTACTCAGCTACTAAAATCAATGACTTCATGAAATTCATAGGCAAATAGATGGAACTAGAAAATATCATCTTGAGTGAGGTAACCCAGACACAAGAGTACACACATGGTATGCACTCACTGATAAGTGGTTATTAGCCCAAAACCTCAGAATACCCACGATACAACCCACAAACCATATGGAGCTTAAGAATAAGGAAGACCAAAGTGTAGATGCTTCAGTCCTACATAGAAGGGAGAACAAAATAATCACAGAAGGTAGAGGGAGGGAGGGAGGGATCTAGGAGGGAGAGGAGAGGGAAGAAAAAATGGGAGAGGTTTGGGTATTAAAAGGAACAGAAATATAGAGGGTCAGGAAATTGAATAGAAATATATAGTAGTGGGGGATGGGGAACTGGGGTAGCCACTAGAAAGTCCCAGACTCCAGGGAAGTAAGAGGCTCCCAGGACCTAATGGCAATGAATTTAGCTGAAACACCTAACAATGGGTAGATAGAACCTGTAGAGACCACCTCCAATAGATAGGCACAGCCCCCAGCTGAGGGATGGGGCCACCCACTCATCTCAAAATTGTTATCCCAGAAATGTTCCTGCCAAAGGAAAGACAGGGACAAAAATTTAATAGAGACTGAAGGAAAGGCCATCCAGAGACTGTTCCACCTAGGGATCCATCCCATCAGCAGATACCAAACCTCCACCAGATTCCTGATGCCAAGAAGCACTTGCTAACAGGAGCCCAGTATGGCTATTCCCTGAAAGGTTCTATCAGCACCTGACCAATACAAATGCAGATACATAGCCAACCATGAAATTAACCCCAAGGATACCAATGAAAGACCTAGGGGAATGACTGACAAAGCTAAAAGGAATTGCAACAACATAGGGAGAACAATATCAACTCATTGGACCACCCAGAGCTCCCAGGGGCTAAACCACTAACCAAAGAGTATGCATGGAGGCATCCATGCCTAAAGATCCATATGTAGCAGAGGATGGCCTTATCTAACATCAATCAGAGCGGAGGCCCTTGGTCCAGGTGGAGGCTTGATGCCCAAGCATAGTGGAATACTAGAGCAGTGAGGAGGGAGGGTATAGGTGGTGGAGGAGAACTCTCGTGTAGGCAAATGGAAAGAGGAGAGGGAGGATGGGATGAGGGTGTTGAGGGGGAACCAGGAAGGGGGATCCTTCAAATGTAAACAAATAAAATAATTAATAAAAAAATAGGCTAGGAAAATGTCAAATTATCCCTAACAGCAGATGATGTATTTTAAAAATTCTAAAGTCTCCACTAGGAAACTCTTAAAATTGATAAACACATTCAGCAAAATTGCAGGATACAAAAATCACAAGGCTAAAAATCAGCACATACATACCAACAATGAACATACTAAGACAGAAATCAAGAATGCAATCCCATTTGCAATATCAACACATCAAAAATAATTAATAAGATAAGAGAAATAAACCTAACTAAGGGAATGAAAGGTCCCTTATATAAAATTTTAAAACACTAGTGAAGAAAGAAATATAAGATGACATTGAAAGATAGAAATAAAAACCTTCCACTCTGATTGCAGAATATTGTCAAATGGCTGCATTAAAGTAACCTAAAGATTCAATACATTCTTCATCAAAACTCCAGTGTCATTTATCCTAGATTATTTCTCAGTTGCTGTGATAAATTATTGGCTAAAATCAACTTAGGTTCCAAGCAGGAACTTAGCTGAAGGCAGGAACTGGAATAGTAACCATGGAAAAACACTGCTTACTAGCTTTCTCCCAGGCTTATATTCTTTCTTTCTTTCTTTCTGTCTGTCTGTCTGTCTGTCTGTCTGTCTGACATATTTTCTTTCTTGCTTCCTTCCTTCCTTTCTTACTTATTTTTAACAAAATAAAATATAATAAAATGAAGCAAAAACTATCATATCAAAGTAAGATATAGCAAGGCAACAAAAGTAAAAGAGTCCCAAGAACAAGCAAAAGAGTCAAAGACACACTCTTTCTCATGGTCAGGAGTCCAATAAATACACTAAGCTTAATATATATGTAGGATTGCACAAAGGACCCCAGATATCCAAATCAATCCTATGTAATATAAATGACTTCATATATATGTAGAGAACCAAGTGTAGACCCATACTGGCCCTATGCTTTCTGCTTGTCTCTGTGAGCTCATATGTACCTGGCTGACATTCAGCTACTTTTCTTATATAATCTAAACCTACGTATTAGGACATAGTTCCACCATAAAGCCATGGTGGATTAGACTTTATTTAATAAATGAGCAATCAAAAAAATAATCCCACAGCCATGGCTACCCGACAATCTATGGGGGAGATTTTCTAATTTGAACTTCCTTGTTCCCAGATATGTCAACTTGGAAGCCAGTATTAGCCACCACAATATTATTCACACATAAAAGAAGAAAAATCCAAAAATTTGCATAGAAGCACAAAGGACCCTAGATAGCCAAATCAACCCCAAGGAGATAGAACAAATTCAAATTATCTCACTTTTTAAAAAAGAAATATGAATTAAGAAAGTAGAATGCAGAACCAAAAGAGCCTGCAAATGGGAGAAAAATCTTTGTTGGCTACACATCTGAAAAGTGATTGTTATTAGAATTAATAAAAGAAAAACTCTGAAAATTAAATATTTAAAGGATTAATAACAAAAACTGTACAAACAAAATAAACAGAAACTTCTGAAAAAATAAAGAATAAATGAGCAACTAAAAGTTTAACTTTTTTAAAAGTTCAACATGCTTAACCATCAGGGAAACCGAATCAAAACAAATGAAGTCTACCTTACATCTGTTGGTATGGCTATCAATTTCAGAGCAAAACAAGATTAGACGGATGGCTCAGTGTGAAAAGTTGCTTGCTGTCAAGGCTAACAACCTGAGTTTGATTCCTGGGACCTAAACGGTAGAAGGAGAGAACTGGTTTTCAAAAGTCGTCCTCTGATTTCTACATCTGCACTGTGTCATAAAATAGTATATGTACTTAATCAATAAATAAGTAAATAAATAATGTAATTAATATATTTTAAAATGTGCAAATGAAAGATGTTGATGAGATGTCCAAAGGAAGTTGTAGGTACTATTATTATATATAGCTAAAGATACTTTTACATATAGCGGGAATATAATTTATATAAATATAAATTGACATCCGCTATGGAAATAAATATGGACATTCTTCCAAAAGTTGAAAATACATCTACCATATGACCTAGCTATATATGTCTGTACCCTAGAAAGGTAACCAAACATCACTATTTATTGCAACATTATTGACAGTTGATTCACAATTGATAAGTAATGTAATCAGCCTAGCTGACCAAGAACCCACGAAAGAATAAAGAAAATGTGGCATACCTATACAATGGAATGGTTTTATTTTTTTCTTAATAAAGAATGAACCTAAAGGCTCTACCACAGAGATGCAAATAGAGATTGAATTGCTGGAAGTCACAGTATCTGTCTCACCTAATCCTCCTTTCATATAAGAAAAGAGAGAGAAAATCTAATTATAAGATAATATAACCAACAGATAAACCAATGAGAGTTAAAACTGTCAGGGAATAAATCAGTTGATGGATAATCTAACCAATATAACCAGTATAAACTGGGCAGTATACAAACTCTACAACCACAAAGGGGCCTTTAGGAAACTCAGTTCCAAACCAGCCTTTGCAAGGAAGACTCACAAGAAGTATGATACCCAAGAAATTATAGAAGAGAAGAGAGATCCAGGTTGTCCAGATCAAGATCAAGGCCAAACATTGACCTGGTGTCACTTCCAGAAGTCCTAAGTCCTGTGAAGTTGACCAGTTGCATCTTCCCAAAGCCTGTAACCATAATAACTTCGTTATTATGAATGAAACCAAGTACAGGAGAGAGACAAAGGTAATGAAATTCCAGTTGCTCTGTGCATTGAAGAGACTGCAGAAACATCAAGTTGGAAACAGTAAAGAGAACCTACATGTTCATTGAGTCTTACAAAACTTGTAGAAAGAATTTCACTGGGAATGCAGGATGAAGCCAATGACCAATATGGTGCTAAGGATCAGCTCACTTCTGGAGAATTCACCTCAGTTCAACTCCCATGTTTGAAAAAGACTGATCAAGTGGCTCTTCAGCTGTCACTATCTTAGTACATACAAGGAGTAACTACTGCAAACATCCATAGACAGACCTGAAAGGTAAAGAAAGCCAGGAAGAGATGGGCAGAGGTCTTGGAGGCAGGCAGGCTTGCTAGGCAGGCAGAGAACATGGGGGTAAAAAAGAGGAGTATTCTGAACACACACACACACAAATAAAAACAAAAAATAAAACTCTGAACATATGTATTGAGGCCTCCTCTGTAAGCTTTCCTTGAAGGAACTTTGTTTTATTTGTATATCAATTTTTATTTATTTGGCTGGTTGGTTTGGTTTGGTTTGGTTTTAATTTCTCGAGACAGGGTATCCTGGAAACCTGGTTGTCCTGAAAACCTGTCTCTGCCTCCAGAGTGTTGAGTTTATAGGCAAGTGCCACCACCACCCAGAGTTACTTTTATGTCTTTAAATAACAAATTTAATATACCCAAATCACTCCTTTTTTAAGCTTTTGGAAAGGCAAAAAATTATAAACAGTGGTGTTTTAAATAATCGTGTTTTCAGTTTTGATAGAAATGTTCTATAAGAGATTTCATGTGAAAACATCCTTTTTGCCAGTTGTGATCCACAGTAGTACTCTGGGATAGATCCAACAGCAACCCACAGACCAAAGGAAGTGCCTTATTTTATAGAATGTATATGAGAAGGGTCTATGTATTCAGCAATTAGTTTTGTGAAGCTACTAGGTAGTTTACAAAGCCTTAACTAAGGCTAGGCAGGCCTTGAATTTAATCTTTTGTTCCTCCCTTCCACAAGACTGCTACTTGATACGTGTTTAGCTTCATAGTTAAAGTACAAAATATCATGTAATACTGGACCACTTGTTACCTCGGGCCTGAGAAGGAAGAGAAGCTGAAGCAGGCATGCTAATCTCCTCTGTCATACTATTCTATGATTTAACAAGTAGATTACTGAGAAAAGCTCTCTTTACTCAAAATTGTTCAATTTTAGGTTATAATATTTTTTTAATTTTAGTGATTATTGGAGTCTCACTATGTGGGCCAGGTAGGCCTTGAGTTTGATCTTTGTGCTATAGCTTGATGAATGTTATGATTACAGGCAAGAATCACATACCCAGTTATAATTACTTTTATTCACTTTCAGTCTATAAGAATAATCTAGCCTGAGGGGTTATTTAGTGTTTTATACTAATTACTTAAGTTGTTAACACTTGTATTAAGAATGGTGACCCATGTGCTGCAGATTTCTATACCATTGTCTTGGGACTTTTCTTGTTTGTTTTTGTGGAACTCTCTCTGTTGCAATCCTAAACTATCAATAAATGTTTTCTTTAAAAACAAAAGAATGAACCCATTACAGCAAAAATGATAGAAATAAAAATCATACTAAGGAAAAATAAGCTAAACTCAGAAAGGATAATATGTTTTCTCTTTTTGTGGTAGCTGGATTTTATAAGTGTGAACATGCAAACACACACACACACACACACACACACACACACACACACACCACATTTGAGAGAGAGAAAGAGAACTTGTGGAGGGAGACCAGGTAAAAGGAGGACAGGAATGTGCTTGAAGTTCATAATTTAAAATTAATTATGATATACTTGAATGAATTGCCATGTTGAATGCACTGCTTTGTGCAATGGACATACACTAATGAAAACATCTTGAGCACTTTATTAAATTGTTTCTGAATTGTATAACAGCTACATTTAACCCAGAGAATGTGCACTAAATGAAGATAGACAAGAAAAATGTTATTTAAGTTTAATAAGAAAATGGGCCAGAAAATAAATCCACCTTCCATGAAACAAAACAGAAGCAATTCAACACTGGATTGGTATAGTAGAAAAGTGTTAAGACCTAGGGAAAATATTAAGGTCTCGATGGAATGTTTACGCCTGGGTAGAATGTTAAGGCCTAGGTAACTGTTACTTAGCTACCCTGCCATTTTGTGCTGTTACTGGTATTATGAGGAAACAGTCTCATAAGTCTTTTCTTCTGTTATTAGTTGATTACATATTTGGTTGTTCTTTGCCCTTGGAAACCAATCACAACAGAAGTCAGTAGATCTGCTTTGTATAGTTAGTTACCCACAATACACTTGGACTATAACACAAGAGAGACACCTGCACCAACATAAGGAACTATTTGAAATAAGACTTCCATTTTGATTAGGGGTCAAGTAACATATTAAGTTCCCAAGACTTCCCTGGGAATCGACATTCTACTTGCCAGGAAGAGACATGTACACAGGTACCGACATCCTGGTTAAGTTACAACATGAATGTTAGTCAAGGCAAGTCCCATACCACAGTTGAGTACCCCAACCAATGAGAGCAGGATAAGAGTACAACAAAGACATGTACCAGTAGAAATCCCCTATCCCTAAATCGTGATTGGTGAAATAACTTGGCAAAGATGTTTGTGGATTTTAGGGTTAAAAGCCATTGTAGGAGCTTAATTCAATGTCATGGTTCAGTTCCCAAGTCTGGAACTTGATGGCCTTGATCTATTAATCTGGGATGTGGCTTTCAATAAACTATTCCTATATTGATTGAGATTGGTGTTTAAGTGGTTTGTATGGCGATTCCCACACCCCAACAAAAAGTACTGGCATGTACTAGAGGAAAGTTGAACTATATGACTATGCCATTTATGTTCCCTAAACCGAAAACTGAATAGGGCTCTGTTCCATCAGATCTAATCCACTAGTCTCATACCCAGCTGTAAAGGAGAGCACCTGAGGCAATCTTCCCTAGCCTCCTTTTTCCATCTCTTATGGATACCACACAACTTCCCTTTACAACCTCCCTCCCACTCTTTGATTTGTCCAATCCCCAATGTCAGTAGGCACCCCTTGTTAACCCAAGGGCTGCTTCTGCCAGGGCAAAAAGTAGACTGACTCTGGATCTGCATATCTTCTTTGGCTCCTCCAGATCTAATCAACCTAGTCCCATCCCTAGCTTTGTAGAAAAACACCTGCTACAGTTTCCCTTCCTCTCTAACCCTATCCTGATGAATCACCAAGATCTTCTATCCTAACCTTCCTTCCTCCAACTTATCCCATTATCTTAGCCTCTAACACCAACAGGCATTTACTGGGAATACATCCTCCTGGCAGGCCATCAGCATGCAGCTGCCATACCTTCCTAAATTCCAGGAAGGAAGCAAAAGCTAAGGAACAAAGTGCTTATGCAACAGAAATAAAACTATATATTATCACACAGACTTATAGTCATTCCAGTCCCAGATATCCAGATTTCAATGTAAAAATGCAATCAATAACAGCCAAGACAATAGGTCTTCACTCCAGCCCCAAAAACCTACAAGAGCAGGCACTGAATATTGCAACATATGAAGATGACAGAGGTCCATAAAGAGGAAATTAAGAAACTCAGGAAAACACAAACAAACATTGCATGAAATTAATAAAAACTGTGGAAGTCCTGAAAATGAAGGTAGACTCAATGAAGAAAAGTGAAACTGAGAAAAGTGAAAAGTTTGGGTATTCAAATGGAATATACAGGTAAGTTTCACTAACCGAGTACAAGAGATGGAAAAAGAACCTCAGGATTTGAAGATATAATAGAAAAAAAAAGTGGATACATTGGTGAAAGAAAATGTTAAATTGAATAAACTAACATAAAACATCCATGAAATCTAAGAATAATAGAAATAGAGCAAGGAGAATAAACCCAAGTCAAATACCCAGAACATATTGTCAACAAAATCATAGAAGAAAATTTTCCTAACCTAAAGAAGGAGATATCTATAAATGTACAAGAAGCAGTCAGAACACCAAATAGATTGGACAGGAAAAGGTCCCTCCACAAATAATAATAAAAACACTAAACATACAGACAAGTAAAAAGATATCAAAAGCAGCAAACGAAAAAGATCAAGAAACATGTAAAGCCAAACCTATAAGAATCACACCTGACTTCACAATGAAGACTGTAAAAGCCAGAAGATGAGAAATTCTTCAGATCTTAAGAGACTGTCTACTGCGGTCCACTCATAGGGTGAAGAGGAGTCTGGAAAAATATGTTCCAAGGAGCTCTGGTCTGGCCTGGAATGCAGGGAGTGTTACTGTTCTTAAAAGAGAATTGAGGAGGTTTGGGCAGCCTGTGCAAAGCAGGTAGACAAGAGAGCCTTGTCTCTTGTCAAATACCATAGCAGTGCCAGTAAAGCTGGTCCAAGGCCTAGTGATGAATGCTTTGGGAGAGCAAACTCTTCCCCAAGTGTTACAGCTCAGTAAAAACAGCCACTCTCAGATGATCCTCAGTGAAATAACTTGTGTGCTTTATTCCAGGAGAACAAGGACTATATAAACACTGAAGAGTAGGGTGGGATTTAGGGGTAGGTCTTCCCTACTGGCTTGGGTTAAGATGTTAGTGATGCTCTATTTGCATGGGGAAGGACTCTAGGTGTTTTCTTATGTGACTGACTGAACATGGTCCTCTCAGTGAGGTGTCATGGTTATCTGTTCAAGAGTAGTTACAGACATAGGTTGGGTGTGACTGCTGCCCATCTCATGTCTCTGAGATTCCTTGAGAATCAAAACTTACACAACCTTACAAGTTTCTTCTGTCTGGTGGTACACCCCACTTGCACTACAAGAGACCACAAATGCCAACTCAGACTTTTTTGCTCAGCAAAACATTCAATCACCATAGATGGAGAAAATAAGATCTTCAATGATAAAGCCTAGTTTAAGCAATATTTATCTACAAATCCAGCCATTCAGAGGGTACTAGAAGAAAAATTCCAACCTAAGGATGTAAATTATAACCATAAAAACAAAGGAATAAATAATCTTAGATTACCAAAATCAAAGGACAGAAAACACACACACAAACACACACACACACACACACACACACACACACACCACCGTGACCATCTCTACTACCAACAACAACAAAAACAACAGAAATTAACAACCATTGCTTATTGATATCTCTCAATATACATGGTCACAATTTCCCATTAAAACAATGGAGATTAACATGAGACAGCAGGAGCAATATGCAGATGGTTTAATATTTGAAAATCAATAAATGTAATCCACTATATAAACGACCTGAAAGAAGCCACATGCTCATCTTATTAGGTACAAAGGGGGCCTTTTACAAGATTAACCACACCTTCATAATAAAAATACTGGAAATATTAAAGATACAAGAGACATGCTTAAACATAATATAGTTTAGACCAATTCAATAGTGAAATTCAATTTGAAAAGAGAGGAACACAAATTAATTTCAATAAACTCAGGAACAAAACAAGGATGTCTACCTTCACCATACTGATTCAGTATAATACTTGAAGCCTTACCTAAAACAATAACAGGAGGAAATTCAGACAATATAAATAAGAAAGAAAAAAGTCAAAGTATCTTTATATATAGATGATATGACACTATAAATAAAATTATAAAAGAAATATGCGCATTAAAAATACAAAAAAAAATATTATCCTAAAAGTTTCACTGGGGAACTTCTACTTTTAGAAAAAAAATTATACCTTTTGCTAAAAGTACACTTGTAGTAAAGTAGTTGATAAAAAATTAATTCACAAAAATCAGCAGTCCTCTTGTATGCAAATAACAAACAAACTGGTCTAGAAATGAAGGAAGCAAAACCTTTCACAGTAGCCTCAAATAATATAAAATATCTTGTGGTAACTCTAATCAATCAAGCGAAAAACTTTTATGATAAAAACATCAAGTCTTTGAAGAAAAACATAGAAGCTATCACAATATGGAAAGATCTTCCATGCTTATTGACTGGTAGGTCTAACATTGTAAAAGTGACCAACTTATCAAAAATAATCTACATATTTAATTCAATCCCCTCAAATCTCCAATGCAATTCTTTACAGATCTTGAAAGGACAGTGTTTAGCTTCATATGGAAACACAAAAACCAGGGTAGCTAAAATAATCTGGTACAATAAAAGATGATCTGGAGATATTACCATCCCTGATTTGAGCTGTACTACAAAGCTGCAGCTATAAAAACCAGATAGTATTAGCATAAAACAGACCTGTTGATCAATGGAATATAATTGATGATCCATGTACATAAACCCACATAGCTATGGACACATGATGTTTTATAAAGGAAGCAGACATATACATTTGGAAAAATACAGACTCATCAACAAATAGTGCTGTTCAAACTGGATGGCTGCATGCTGAAGAATGCAAAGAGATCCATACTTGTCACCCTGCTCAAAACACAGGCAACAAATGGATCAAAGACCTCAACATCAAGCCAGGTACACTGAACCTGATAGATAAGAAAGTGGGGGAAAGCTATGGACATATTGGCACAAGAGAAGTATTTTTTAATAGAACACCATTAACACAGGCACTATGACCAGTAACTAATAAATGGGACTCATGAAACTGAAAAGCTTTTGAAAGGCAAAGAACACCATTAATCAGACAAAGAGGAAACTTAACAGAAAGGAAAAATATTTTCACCAACTCTACATCTATAGAGGGCTAATTTTCAAAATATACATATTAAAAAAAACAAGAAACTAGACATCAACACACTAAAGGACCCAATTTTTAAAAGGTGGTAAAAATCTAAACAGAGAATTCTCAATAGAGGAAGCTCAAAGGGCCAAGAAGCAGTTAAGGAAATGCTCTATTTACAGTGTCCTTTGCCTTACAGAAGCTTTGCAATTTTATGAGGTCCCATTTGTTGATAATTGATCTTAAAGCATAGGCCATTTATGTTCTGTTCATGAAAAGTTCCCCTGTGCTCATGTGTTCGAGGCTCTTCCCCACTTTCTCTTCTATTAGTTTCAGTATATTTGTTTTTATGTAAAGGCCCTTGATTCACTTGGACATGAGCTTTTTATAAGGAGATAAGAATGGATCCATTTCCATTCTTCTACATGCTGACAGCCAGTTGGCCAAGCACCATTTGTTGAAACTGCTATATTTTTTCCACTGGATGGTTTTAGCTCCATTGTAAAAGATCAAGTGACCATAGGTATGTGGATTCATTTCTGAGTCTTCATTCTATTCCATTGATCTACCTGCCTGTCTCTGTACCAACACCATATAGTTTTTATCACTGTTTCTCTGTAATACAGCTTGGGGTCAGGGATGGAGATTCCCACAGAAGTCCTTTTATTGTTGAAAATAGTTTTAGCTATTCTGGATTTTTTGCTATTTCAAGTGAACATCCAATAGAGGGCTAATATCTAATATATACAAAAAGCTCAAGAAGTTAGACTCCAGAGAACAAAATAACCCTATTAAAAATGGGGAAAAGAGCTAAACAAAGAACTCTCAACTGAGGAATATTGAGTGGCTGAGAAGCACCTAAAGAAATGTTCGAGATCCTTAGTCATTAGGGAAATACAAATCAAAACAACCCTGAGATTCCACCTCATGCCAGTCAGAATGGCTAAAATCAAAAATAGGTGACAGCAGATGCTGGCTAGGATGTGGAAAAAGAGAAACACTCCTCTATTGTTGGTGGCTTTGCAAGCTGGTACAAACACTCTGGAAATTGGTCTGGCAGATCCTCAGAAAATTGGACATAGTACTACCTGAGAACCCAGCTATACCAATCCTGGGCATATAAAGATGCTCCAATATATAACAAGGACACATGCTCCAACATGTTCATAGCAGCCTTATTTATAATAGCCAGAAGCTGGAAAGAACCCAGATGTCCTTCAACAGAGGAAAGGATACAAAAAATGTGGTACATATAGAATACTACTCACCTATTGAAAACAATGACTTCATGAAATTCTCATGCAAATGGATGGAACTAGAAAATATCATTCTGAGTGAGGTAACCCAGTCACAAAAGAACACACATGGTATATACTCACTGATAAGTGGATATTAGTCCAAAAGCTCAGAACACTCAAGATACAATTCACAGTCCACATGAAGCTCAAGAAGAAGAAAGACCAAAGAGTGGATGCTTCGGTCCTTCTTAGAAGGGGGAACAAATTACTCATGAATGGAAATATGGAGACAACGTGTGAAGCAGAGACTGCCCCACCTGGGGTCCCATGCCATATACAGACACCAAGCCCAGACATTATTGCAGATGCCAAGAAGTAGTTGTTGACAGGAGCCTGAACGGATCTATCAGAGCCTGTGAAATACAGAGTGCAATGCTTACAGGCAACCATTGGACTGGGGGTCCCGAAGGGAGGAGTTAGAGAAAGGACTGAAGGAGCAAGGGGGGTTGCAACCACATAGAAAGAATAACAATATCAACTAACCAGACACCCCAGAGCTCCCAGGGACTAAACCACTAACCAAAGAGTACACATGGACCGATCCATGGCTCCAGCCACATATGTATCAGAAGATGGCCTTGTAGGGCATCAAAGGGAAGAGAGGCCCTTGGTCCTGTGAAGGTTGGATGCCCCAGTGTAGGGGAAGGCCAGGGTGGGGAAGTGGGAGTTGGTGCATGGGGGAGCACACTAACAGAAGCTGGGGAGGGGCAATGAGGGTGTTTGCAGAGGGGAAACCAGGAAAGGGGATAACATTTGAAATGTAAATGAATAAAATATCGAATAATAGTAATAAATAATAATAATAATAATAATAATAATAATAATAATAAAAGTTTACACACACACACACAAAAGCAATGTTCAACATCCTTAGCCATCAGGGAAATACAAATCAAAACTATTTTGAGATTCCATCTGATATCTATCAGAATAGCTAAGATCAATAACACAAGTAGTAGCTCATACGGGTGAGTATGTGGGAAAAGGGGAATATTCCTCCATTGCTGGTTGAGGTGCAAACATTTACATCCACTATGGAAATCAATTTGGTAGTTTCTTAGAAAAATGAGAATTGATCTACTTCAATATCAAGCTATACCACTCTTATGAATCTCATCTTACTACAGGGACACATGCTAAACTATGTTCATTGCTGCTCTATTCAAAATGCCCAGAAACTTAAAAACCTCCTAGATGTTCCTCAACCAAAGAATGGATTAAAAAATAAATAGTACATTTACACAATCGAGTATTACTCTTATGTTAAGAAAATGACATCGAGAAATTTATAGGTAAATGGATGGCAATGGAAAATATCGTTTTGAATGATGGAACCCAGGGGAGAAACAATAAGAATTGAAGAGCATTTGAGGGGAGGTATGGAAACCTAATGGAGTAGAAACTTCCTATTATATGTGATGAAGATCCTAATGAAATCTTCAAATAATGAAGGAGACAAAACTTCAACTGGCAGTCTCTTGTCATCAGACAAAACCTCCAGGACAAGGTTTCACCCACTTGAGTTGATGGCAGAAAGGGTCCTATAGAAATTCTGAAACAACTCAGTCTATTGCCAAGACAATAGTTTGCTCTCCACAAAATGGCAGCAAAGCCTCATTGCTGAAGACAACACCCACATAACACATTGAATATGGAAAGGTCAAACTGGTGTTACATAGAAGTTTTACCCTCATGTTCTAGTATATTAGACATGGAAAGATATTCTGCAGGATTCTGAGAGAGAGAGAGAGAGAGAGAGAGAGAGAGAGAGAGAGAGAGAGAGAGAGAGAGAGAGAAACACCAAGCCAACCATAAAAGCTTTGATCTGTCCTGGTTGCAAAATATGCTAGAGCTCAAAGCTTCTGGGAGTAAGCATACAATCTCTGATTTGACTTATGATCCATTCTGCAAGATGGAACCCATACATGATATACTTGGGTGAAGACTAGATAGCCCAGAGACCTAAGGTAAATGGTAAATTTATATATAATGTCATATAAAATATAACACACACACACACACACCTCTAAATGAGATGTCTCCATCAAACCCTTCCCCCAGAGATCAGTGAACCCTGAGGACATGGAGACAGAAGGAGTGGAGATATAGGGGATTAAGAAAACCAAGAGAACAAGACCTGCAGAAACAACTAAGAGAAGTACATAGGAACTTAGGTACTAAAGGAGCAATCACAGGGTCTTCACAGGTCTATACCAGGCCCTCTGCATATATACAATAGATTTCAGTTTAATACTTTTATGAGACTCCTGAATGTGCAAACAAGTGGGTCTCTGATTCTTATGACTTCTCTTGGGGCTCTTTTTTTCTACTGGCTTGGCTTGTCCAAAATAGAATGATGGTTGTTTTGTTTTATTATATTAGATTTTGTTATGACTTATTTATATCTCTTGGAAGCCTATTCTTTTCTAATGAGAGACAAAAAGAGAGTGATTCCAGATGGGAGGGGAGGTTGGAGCAACTAGAAGGAGTAGAGAGAGGGGAAATATTCAGATTATATTGTATGATAAGATAATCTATGTTTAATAAAAGGGGGAGTGAAAAATAAAGAAAATTGAATAGGAGGGGGAGTATGTTTCTTTTGTAAATATTATTAATTACATTTATTTATTTTGAATATCCATGTTCATGAGGGGTGCCTATGTCATAGTATATATAGAGATCTATGGATAACTTTTAGGAATCAGTTCTTACCTTAAACCATATGGATCTTAGAGCTCAAACCCTGGCCCTGAAGCTTGGCAGCAAGTGTCTTTAAATGCATAGCCATTTCATAGACCCAATTATTTCACTCCAAATGGAAGACTCCCAGGTAGTTGAAAAAGCCCTCAGTTGTAGATTTATATCTCAAGGGGAATGAATCTACAATTACAACATTTAAAAAGAACACTGTCTTAAGAGGGGAATCTAGATTCAGGAAGAACACTGTGCAAAGTGAAAAGGAAGATGAAGACCATCTTGTCACTCCTTCAAAGATTTCCTTTAAAGATATCTGTATATGTATATGCACAAGTGGGTACAGGTGCCTGTGGAGGTGATAAGAGGGTGTTAGATTCTCTGAAGCTGGATTTAGAGTAGACATGAAAGCTAGGAATCAAGCCCAGTCCTCTAGAAGAACAGTAAGCCCTCTTAACAGCTAAGGCATATCTTTAGTCCTTAGTTACTCTGTACTACCAAATGAGGAAATTGCCCCCACCCAATTGGAACGTTCCAAATTGTTAGCTGTATTGGCATAAAGTCTTGAAATAAAATAACTTCTCCAAAACAATAACTATAATTTTTGTCTTCTTAGACCTGCTGATGAAAACTTTCTAAGAAGGTATGGATGCACACAGATACCACCCACTTGACTCATTTTCCCTTCATATCTTCGAGGTGTCACTACATGGTACAACTTGCCATTTGCTTGAGAACTAAGCCTAAAAGAAATTCAAACATTTCAGAGGTGTTTATTACTCTCATTTGAGATACAAAGATGTATAAATTTAATAGGCAGACAGAGGAGAGATCCCTGTCACTTGCAAGTCAACTTATTCATTACATTTTCAACTCTAAGTACTACAAGGTACCTCCAAATTTAATTATCTAGCCATTAAACTCTAGAAAAAAGTGTGATTTCCAGCCGCAAGTAACCACTCATTCCTGTAAGTGCATCTTCATTAAAGTAACAAAACTTTATCTAAAGAAAGACAAAAGTCATTATATATGAGAAAAAAATGTTGTGGGTCAAAGACACAAGTTCTAACCTCACCCTTAAGACCAGAACATTACCTAATTAGTTGGAAGCTCTGCTTAAAGACCCATTTGTTCAAATTATACTCTAAAGGTGGAGTGGCATTTTCAGAATCAAACTTTAATGCTTCTTTAGCTTGTAGAATTGTTTATAGATTAAAATATGACTAAAGCTTTTTGCAGTATTTTGGAAATATAAGAACTTTACCAATGTGTAAACTCTTGTAATAAACAACTGTAATGCCCGTGTCGCCACATGGACAGACAACTCACTCATTTTCCCAGTTCTGTGGCATTGCCTTCATGCAGAATCTATACAAATGTACAGAAATTCAACATTAATGGAGCAAACAGGTACAAGTTTTATTTAGGGCACATAGACACAGCCTTGCAGTGGTCTGTAACTGCTCCATTAAATCAATAGTTTCTAGTATGTTCTTCAAAATGCACTTTGATTTATTATTGGAACGTTCCAAGTGAGTGATGTAAAGAGGGTGTCTTTAAAAAAATATATTTTTAAATGATCTGGGGCTGCCAAGCCTAATGAATTCAAAGCCATGGCAACCTATTATGAAGTAATAATTATACCTCAACCTCAAGTGAATTTCTCTTCTCCCTAAAAGCCTTTCCTTTGGCTGTGTCTCCTTTTTAAAAACTGGCATTACCACAATTGTACCTATGTGGGCTCTCAACCTCAGAGTATCCCTCGCATGACCTTCTTCTACCCTGTCTCCAAGGTTTGTCAAGCTTGGATTTTTTTTGTCCCTGACCTAGACCATAACAAGTCTTATGCTGCTAAAACAAAAATGCTGTCAAATGCACAATAGGATGTCACTGTACCAGAAGGACAGAAAATACAAATCTGTACCTGTAAAATATGTCAGTGATGTGAAAAGCAAAGATCTCATATGACTCCACTGATATAACTTGTGCAGAAGTCATTATTTACTAAAGCTGGGAAGGTACAATCCTGAGAACATTTCCAAGATAACAGAGAATAATCTCATAAATTTAACTTATACTCTGACATAAAACTAACAGACAATAAAAATAACAATTTAAAACTAGGCCACTAAAGTAAATAGCAATATACTTTTTACTTCTTCAATATACAGTGGCTGTAATATAATATAACTGTAATAGGTTGCATTAAATATGCACCAAATAATAGACATTCAATTTAACAATAAGTACATTAAGCAGTAACCATCTACTTTAGTCCCTTTCTGCACTTGCTTCTATACTTCTTAGCTTCAGTTCCATCCTTCAGACCCCATGCTTTCATATTTCATTACTTCTTTTTTATCTCTCTTTTCTTTTCTGTCCAAATTTTAATCAATTTGTGAGGCGTTTTACATACTTTCCTTGTATACCATCTAAATTTATTTGTAGATTAAAATGGAATATAAATAAAAGAGGTCTTTATATTCCTTAGAATCTGTCAAAATAACTTAAAAAGTAATGCAAGATTCAGGCAAAAATAATATAAATTCAATACTATAAGAAAAACTTCATATCTGTTCTAAATAAACACAGATGTGTGTTTGTAAATTAGAATCATCATCTGTCATGAGGGTTGACCGTAGAGCCCTCTATGTTCATATGAAAATATCAACAGTTCCTGAAGATCTTCTATCATTTAGACCTACCTTTAATCTTCATAAGATAATGTGAGTCAATATACAGAACACTGGTACACAAGAGACTGATGCCTATAAATAACCTATTTGTCATTTTTTTAACTTGAAATTCAAACCATCTCTCATAGCTGAAGTATGACACTGAATAACGCCTGCTGCCAATGTACACTTATTCATTTTTTTTGAACTACTTATATTGAATGTAAGCTGAACAATTTTAAACATATCAGTTCCCCTAATTGTGACAGGAAATCAAATAACATATGTTTTACTGCTGTGGGATAATACAGTATAATTTTTTTGTCAACATATCCAAAGAATGGATTTCAGTTACACTTCTTACTCTGACTGATTTTGCCTGCAATGTATCATTTCCAAAGTGCCCTGAACATTGCCCTGTCAAATAATTCATGTGTGTGCTTCCTAAATGCTCACTGCAGCTTTACAAATCATTTTATGTGTAATGAAATATATTATGTAGCAAAGATCCTGGAATAGGTAAACGTACAGTGTGATTGAGCCTGCTGGACTTCAGGCAATAACACATCCTTTCTGCTCCCTTCAGTTGTCCAGAGTGCATCAGGGACTGTAACTCTGGCTGCAAGAGAAGAAATGGAAAGCAAACAGTAGCATCTTTTCTTAACTGAGCAGGTAAAGAAAATGGACTGTGCGAACAAGATCCTGTAATAGTGACTCCCTTCTACCAAGCAGCATGTTAGGCCACAGAGGATAATAACTCACTTTGAAACCTGAAAAAACACTGGACATACCCTAAGGGCTGGAGCCCATAGTCTAAGCAAGGTTATCTTGGTGTTAAGAGCAGATATTTTAGACAGATGAAAAGCAAGATAGACTCTGCACCAGACCAGAATTTCTCCAGACTTCAGGGATATTGCCTTGTTCTAAATACCAAATATTCTCTCACAGACCATCTTTGCTTTAGTTTCTAAATTAAATAATCAAATCAGGGCACTGCAGTAATTCTGCATTTATTTGAAATGAAGAAATGTTCTAAGGAATTTATCTTCTGCCAGAAACCTGAATTTATTAGTAAAGTCATTAAGACAAAACGCTTAAACAGAACAATTGCAAAGTTTGTGTCACTGATCTTTGTGAGGTGCTGAGAGCATTTTCCCCCTATGGGCTTGAGAATCCAATTAAAGGTTACAGAGTTCAGCTTTAATGAAAATAAAACCCTTTGCTCCAAATGTTTTGATTTGTCCCCTAGTGATAGACATAGATGTTGAATTCTGTGTAGTCTTATACTGTCTGAACAATGTTAGAGTGAGTTGAAGATGGACAGTGCAGTGAAAGGAAAGCTGTCTCTTGAACATTCATTTGATATTATTATTATTATAATCTTTTTATTCATTCGTTGAGATGTATACACATACAATGTGTTTTGATCATATTCACCCCTCCAACTACCACACCCCAACATTATGCTCAAAATTTCATGTACTTTTTTTATATACCTCAGTATGTTTAAGAGCAAATCCCTTCCCCTGAGCAGTATGGGAGGCCACAGAGGATAATAACTAACTTTGGGATCTGAAAAAACACTGGACACAGACCATGCGCTGGAGTCTGGAGTCTAAGTAAGGTTCTCTTTGTATATAAGGGCAGAGATTTTAGACTGTTGAGGTTTGATATTTTGATATGTATTGTAATAATAAGTACGACCCCCAAGGTCTGGTTGCTCCCAGGAATGAGAGAATCCATACAGACAATATGACCTTGGTCCTTGATTTAAAACTATTGGTTAAATAAAGATGCCAACAGCCATTAGCTGGGCAGAAAAGACATAGGTGGGATTTGAGGTTTCCAGGCTTGGGGTCTAAGGAGTACATGAAGAGTGAAAGGAAGATGAGGAGAGAAGAAGTCACCATGGAATAAGAATCTTAAAGTTATGGCCATGGAGTTAAGAGCAGCCCAGATGGAACATAATGAGTACTAACTCAGGGCTATCAGTAGGAATGTAGATTCTAATAGCATAAAAGACAGATATCTGCCCAGTTCTAGTGCTAATAAAGGCTTATTATAAATTAAAGGTGACGTGTCTTTTATCTGGAAAATGAATAATCAAAAATGAAATAGAACCACTTGATTGAGATTAAATATTTCCACAACACTAGACAGAATAGACACAATTCTGTGGGGCCATCAAGCAGAGCATGGTCAATATACCAAGGGCTGTAACCAAAAAGAAAAAATGACTCTTTCTTCCTGTGATAGTTTGTATATGCTTGGCCCAGGGAATGGCACTATTAGAGTATGGCCCTGTTGTAGTAGGTGTGACCTATTGGATTAGGTGTGTAAACGTGCATGTGGGCTTTGTCCTAGCTTCCTGGAAGTCAGTATTCTGCTAGCACCTTCAGATGAAGATGTCAAACCCTCAGCTCTGCCTGCACCATGCCTGTCTGGATGATTCTGTGTTTATGCCTTGATGATACTAGACTGAACCTCTGAATCTGTAAACCAACCCCAATTAAATGTTGTCCTTATAAGAGTTGCGTTGGTCATGGTATCTGTTCACAGCAGTAAAACCCTAACTAAGACAGAAGTTGGTACCAGGGACTGGGGTTATTTCTGTGATTGGCCTGACCATGCTTTTGTATGGAAGAATGTGGACTTTGGAACTTTGGATTTTGAAAGCAGTGGAATACTTTAAATGGATCGTAATGGACTATCCTAGGAAGAATTTGGAAGACTTTGTTACTGAGAGTGATTTGAACTGTGCAGACCTGGACCAACAGGATTCAGTGGAGAATTTCAACATGTGGCCTAGAGACCGTTTTTGTGGTATTTTGGTGAAGAATGTGGCTACTTTTGCCCTTGTCTGAAGAGCTTGCCTAAGGTGAGGAGACTCAGATTAATTGCATTGACAAAGGAAGTCTCAGAAATGCCCATAATAGATTTTGTTCTATGGTTAAGTCTCATGAAAAGCATTTTAAACAAGTGTAGCAAGCTGAGAAAGAAAAATATAAAATATATGGTTCAAGTATTAAAAAGGCACCAGGAAGTGAAATGGAGCCTAATCCTGTGTTCTAGAAAATAGCAGATTAAGGGAGTGGGACTTTGGGGCAAGATCCTACCCAGCTAAATTTAGGTCCAGGCATGGTGATACACACCTTTAATCCCTGTAGATAAAGCCAAACAGATCTCTGAGTTCAAGGCCATCCTGGAACAAAGCAAGTTCTAGGAGAAGAAAAGTTTAAATCTAGGAATGGTGGTACATACCTTTAATCTCAGTATTAAAAAGTTGAACAAGGTGGGGTCATGTTCTAGCCCCAGCAAGCAGTAGAACTCAGCTGCTTCAGCCATGTGGTTCTGGCTTTGGAGTGAATATTAGAGGGGACTACTGGGACAATTGATGCTGGTTAGCTGGAGATAACAAATTAGCAGTAATTAAAAAGAGACCAGTATCACTGAGGTGAAATATTCTGGGAAGTATTTTCTGAGAGCACAAAGAAGCTGTGTTCTAGAAATAGCCAAGGTTATGCTTAAGAACCACCCAGGTGGTACTCAGTTAAAGGCATGAAGGGGTTATGAAGAACAGCTGAGGCTTGTCACTGTGAGAGGCCATGGAAAGCCATTGGTGAAGGTGCAGCTTCAGTTGTAGTTGGTGGCCCAAGACTGAAGGAGTCATACAATGGATTTGAGGCTTGGTACCATGAAGAGAGCCCATGAGAGGCTATTGGTGAACCTTAGTTGTAGCAGAAGACCCCAGTGTATTGGAGATGCCGGTACCATGGGATAATCACCAAGAACAGCAGAGGCAGTGGAGTGGGTCAACCTGACCTTAGAGTGCTATAGGGGACAGAGCTCAAGAAGTGATGACAGCCCTTTGGAGAAGCCCAGAAAACCATGTGTGGATTCCAGACAATGGAACAAGAAGCTATAATCTTGAAGTTACCTTGGAGGCCCCAAGATGTTCGAGACACTAGAGCCATTAGATACCTACTGAGGAAAGCTGCTAACAGGGAGTGGAACCAGCTCAGGAGAAAGAAGTTTGTTGCAGTCAACAAAGATGAAAAAGGAGTTGGAGACCTGAAAACTGCATTGACATCAGACATGAAGATGGAGAGTTTGGAGTTTGCAAAGGGTTTCTTGTCTTGATTCAGGGATTACAGTTAGGTGATTGGATGGATCTCAGAAGAGGCTTTGAACTTTAGACTTTCAACATTGTTGATACTGCTATAGACTGTGGGGACTTTGGAAGTTGAACTAAATGTAATTTTTATTATGCTATGGCTAGATATGGCTGCAATAGGCTAATGTGTTTGAACAAGCCTATGGGGGCCAGGGAGTGGAATGTGATGGTTTGTATATTCTTGTCCCAGGGAGTGGCACTATTAGAGAGTATGGTCCAATTGTAGGAGGTGTAATCTATTGGATTAGGTGTGTAAGTGTGGGTGTGGGCTTTGTCCTAACCTCCTGGAAGTCAGTAATCTACAAGTAGCCTTCAGATGAAGATGTCTAACCCTCAGTTCTGACTGCACCATGTCTGTCTAGATGATTCTGTGTTCCTACCTTGATGATACTGGACTGAACCCCTGAACCTGTAAGCCAATCCCAATTAAATGTTGTCCTTATAAGAGTTGCCTTGTTCATAGTGTCTGTAAAAGCCTAACTAAGACACTCCCTAACAGCCATCAACCTTTAATAACTTACAGCTAGGAGTTGGGAGTTCATGAGTTCATTCCCATTTCAGGCTAGAATAGTGACTGGCATAATTTTGAGTAGATCTTGTGCAAGCACCATAGCAGTTGTAAGTTCATGAGTGCAGCAGTCTGTCATGTACAGAAGAAACATTTTTTACCCAATTTTTTACAATCTATGGCTCCCACAATCTTTTCACACCCTCTTTCATAAAGGCCCCTAAACCTTAGGAAGAGGATATGTGATATAGAGATCCCATTTATAGCTGAGCACTCCACAGACACTTATACTACAGTTTGATTTTTGTTTTAGTCTTAATTATCTATGTTTTAATGAGGTAAAAAAGTTCCTAAAATGAAGTTGTCATGAATTGTGTTCAGATCAAATTATCTTTGATTCTACCTTGTGGCATTATGCACAATAAAAACTTACCCCTGGGATTCAAGCATTGACTAAAATATGTGTTATAAATGAAGCTATATAGCATTAGTAAGAAAGGAACTAGGGTGTTCATCCAGCATGAGATATGCATGCATTTTCTTTCTTGTTATTTTTTTTTGTATTAAAAATAGATTTTTCTCTATTATACTGTATCCCAACAACAGGTTCCCTTTGGTCCACTCCTTCCAGCTTCTCCACATCTTCTGTCTTCCCCAGATCTATATCTCCTCCTCTTCAAAACAGAGCAAGCCTCCAAGAAATGACAGCCAAGCAGGACAAAACAAGGCATGGTAAGAGCAGGCAAAAGTTCTCATAACAAGGCCAGACAAGAGAACACAATCACAGGAAAAGAGTCTCAAGAAAAAGTCCGAGACACACCTACTCCACTGTTAGGAGACTGACAAACACCAAGCTAACAGCCATAATATATACAATGAGTACTTGCTCCAGACCTATAGAGGTCTTGTCCTTGCTGCTTCACTCTCAGAGAGCCCAGGGGAGCCCTGCTTGATTCAGTGGGCCATGTTGCCCTGGTGTCCTCCACCCCTTCTGACTCCCATAATATTTCTCTTCTTATGTGCGATTCCCTGATCTGAGGGAAAAGACCCAATGGAAACCTCCAATTTAGACTCTCTTCACATGATGTTTGGCTACAGATCTGAGCATCCATTCTAATCTTCATCCAGAGGTAGTCTTTCTAATGACAACTAGACAAGGCACCAATATATAGAAACCAATCATTAGAAATCATTTCATTTATCTTTTATTTTAGGAGGGAATCACATATGCATAATTCCAACAAATGTAAAAGGAACTAACAATCATCTGTCTTTAATATCTCTCAATATCAACAAACTCAATTCCCCTATAAAAAGACAGAAACTAACAGATTGGATATGCAAATAGGATCCAACATTTTGATGCATACAAGAAACACACCTCAATAACAAAGACAGACAAGACACTACCTCAGAGTAAAAGGGGGAAAAAAAAAAAATAAAAAGCCTTCCAAGCAAATGGTCCCAAGAAAAAAGCTAGAGTTGCCATCCTAATATCCAATAAAATAGACTTTCAACCAAAAGTTCTCAAGTGAGATGAAGAAGGACACTTCATACTCATCAAAGAAAAAAATCCACCAAGAGAAAGTCTCAATTATGAATATCTATGTGCCAAATACAAGGGCACCAACATTCATAAAAGAAAAAGCTCTAACACACATCAAACCCCACACAACAATAGTGGGAGACTTTAACATCCCACTCTCACTAATGGGCAAGTTATTGAAACAGAAACTAAACAGACATAGACAAACCAATAGAGCTTATGAAACAAATGGAATTAACAGACATCTACAGAAGATTTCATCCTAAAAAAAATATACATTCTCAGGACCTCATGGTACCTTCTCTAAAATTGACCATATAATTGGTCACAAAATAAGCCTTAACAGATATGAGAAGATTGAAATAATTCCATTCATCCTATCAGATCACCAAGGACTGGTCTTCAATAACAACAAAAATAACAGAAAACCCACATACCCATGGAAACTGAACAACTCCCTACTCAATGATAACCTGATAAAGAAAGAATTTAAAAAAAGAAATTAAAGACTTTCTGAAATTCAATGAAAATGAAGACACAGCATACTCAAACTTATGGGACACAATGAAAGTAGTGCCAAGAGGAAAATTCATAGCACTAAGTCCCCCACTACAGAAATTGGAGAGATCCTACATTAGCAACTTAACAGCATACCTGAGAGCCCTAGAACAAAAGGAAGCAAACACACCCAAGAGTCAAACTCAGAGATAAAATCAACCAAAACACACAAAGAGAATGATACAAAGAATCAACTAAACCAAAAGCTAGGTTTTTTGAGGAAAATAAAAAAGATAAACTCCTAGCCAAAAAATGAAAGGGCCCAAAGACAGTACCCAAATCAACAAAATCAGAAATGAAACCCCTAAGGAAATAGAAGAAGTTATTAAAAACCTTGCAACCAAAAAAAAAAAAAAAAAAAATGCCCATGGTTAGAGGGCTTTAGTGCAGAATTCTACCAGACCTTAAAAGAATAGCTAATACCAATATTCCTCAAACTATTCTTGAAAATATAAGCAGAAGAAATACTACCTAATCCATTCTATGTAGCCACAATTACTTTGATACCCAAACAACACAAGGACTCAACAAAAAAAAGAGAACTTCAGACCAATTTCACTTATGAATATTGATGCAAAAATACTCAATAAAATTCTCACAAACAGAATCCAAGAACACATCAAAATCATCATCCACATGACCATCTAGGCTTCATCTTGGGGATGCAAGGTTGGTTCAATATATGAAAATCCATTAACATAATCCACCCTATACACAAACTCAAAAGAAAAAAAGAAAGAAACACACCATCATCTTATTAGATGGTGAAAAAGCATTAACACAATACAACACCTCTTCATGTTAAAAGTATTGAAAAGATCAGGAATTCAAGGCTCTTACCTAAACATAATATAAAAGCAATATACAGCAAACCAACAGCCAACATCAAATTAAATGGAGACATACTTGAAGCAATCCCACTGAAATTATGGACAAGGATGCCCACTCTCTCCCTATCTATTCAATATAGTATTCAAAGTTCTAGCTAGAGCAAGAAGACAACAAAAACAGATCAAAGGCATACAAATTGGCAAAGAAGTAGTCAAGGTATCACTATTTGCAGATGATACAATAGTATACATAAGCAATTCCAAAAATTCTACCAGAGAATTTCCACACCTGATAAACAACTTCAGCAAAGTGGCTGGATATAACATTAACTCAAATAAATCAGTAGCCTTTCTTTACACAAATGATAAATGGTCTGAGAAAGAAATTAGAGAAATGACACACTTCACAATAGTCACAAATAACATAAAATTTCTTGGGGGTAACTCTAACCAAAAAAGTGAAAGATCTGTATGATAAGTCTTCTAGTCTCTCAAAAAATAAATCAGAGAAGATCACAGAAAAATGGAGAGATCTCCCATGTTCATGGACTGCTAGAATTAACACAGTAAAAATGGCCATTCTACCAAAGCAATCTACAGATTCAACGCAATCACCATCAAAACTCAACACAATTTTTCTAAGATACGGAAAGAGCAATTCTCAAATTCATCTGGAAAAACAAGAAACCCAGAGTAGCGAAAACAGTTCTTTTTTTTTCATGTTACATAATAAGTGTTTTATTAAAATTATTATAATTTTTGACAAGGCTAAAACTCTCTTATTGGTGAAAACCAAAACACCAGCTTTTTGGTTAAGAGTTCCTTACATATAGATGGCTTCTTATATTTAGGTCTGGTGTAAAGGGATCAAATAGACCACATGCAAACTGCTAGAAAAAGCAAGTACTGTGGTTACAAAGGTGCATATTGCAGCTTGGGACTTGGCTTCTGAATACCCTTCTTTTTTTTTTTTTTTTTTTTTTTTCTTTTTTTCCATGATTTATCATTTCCACCATTTATTTTTTATTTGATTATTTATTTACATTTCAAATGTTATCCCTTTCCTATTTTCCCCACAAGAAACCCCCTATCATATCATCTGCAAATAGTGATATTTTGACATCTTCCTTTCCAATTTTTATCCCTGTGATCTCCTTTTGTTGTCTAATTGCTCTGGCTAGTACCACCAGTACTATATTGAATTATTAGGGAGAGAGTGGGCCTCATTGTCTTGTCCCTGATGTTTGTGGGATTGTTTCAAGTTTCTCTCCATTTAGTTGGATGTTGGCTACTGGTCTGCTGTATATTGCCTTTTCTATGTTTAGGTATGGGCCTTTAATTCCCAATCTTTCCAAGTCTTTTAACCATGAAGTGGTGTTGAATTTTGTCAAATGCTTTCTCTGCATCTAATGAGATGATCATATGTTTTTTTTTTTCCTTTGAGTTTGATTATATAGTGGATTATGTTGGTGGATTTTTATATTGAACCATCCCCGCATCCCTGAGATGAAGTCTACTTGATCACGGTGTATGATCCTTTTGATGTGTTCTTGGATTTGGTTTTCAGAATTTTTTTGAGGATTCTGGCATCAATACTCATAAGGGAAATTGGTCTGAAGTTATCTTTCTTTGTGGGCTTTGTGTGGCTTAGGTATGAGAGTACTGTGGCTTCATAGAACAAATTGGGTAGTGTTCCTTTTGTTTCTATTTTGTGGAATAGTTTGAAGAGTATTGAAATTAGGTCTTCAATGAGGGTCTGGTGGAATACTGCACTAAACCCATCTGGTCCTTAGTATTTTTTGGTTGGGAGATGTTTAATGACTGCTTCTATTTCTTTAGGGGTTATGGGACTGTTTAGATGGTTTATCCAATCCTGGTTTAACAAGGGTACCTGTTATCCGTCTAGATAAATGTCCATTTCATTCAGATTTTCCAGTTTTGTTGGGTATTGGCTTTTGTTGTAGGATCTGATTTTTCGAATTTCTTTGGTTTTTGTTGTTATGTGTTCCTTTACATTTCTGATTTTGTTAATTTAGATATTCTCCGTGCCCTCTGGTTAGCCTGGCTAAGGGTTTATCTATCTGATTTTCTCACAAAACCAGCTCCTGGTTTCATTGACTCATTGTATAATTCTTTTTGATTCTACTTGGCTGGTTTAAGCCCTGAGTTTGATTATTTCCTTCTGTCTACTCCTCTTGTATGTATTTCTTTCTTGTTGTTCTAGAGCTTTCAAGTGTGCTATAAAGCTGCTAGTGTATGCTCTCCAGTTTCTTTTTGGAGGCACTCAGAGCTATGAGTTTTCCTTTTAGCACTGCTTTCATTGTGTCCCATAAGTTTGGGTATGTTGTGCCTTCATTTTCATTAAATTCTAAAAAGTCTTTAATTTCTTTATTCATTTCTTCCTTGACCAAGTTATGATTGAGTAGAGCACTGTTCAGCTTCCATGTGTACATGGGCTTTCTGTTGTTTTTGTTGTTATTGAAGCCTTAGTCTGTGGTGGTCTGAAAGGATGCGTGGGAGTTTTTCAGTCTTCTTGTATCTGTTGAGGCCTGTTTTGTGACTGATTATATGGTCAATTTTGGAGAAGGTACCATGAAGTTCTGAGAAGGTCTTTTCTTTTGATTTAGGATGAAATGTTTTATACATATATGTAAATCCATTTGGTTCATAACTTCTGTTAGTTTCACTGTGTCACTTTAGTTTCAGTTTCCATGGTCTGTCCATTGATGAGAGTGGGGTGTTGAAGTCTCCCACTATTATTTTGTGAGGTGCAATGTGTGCTTTGAGCTTTAGTAAAGTTTCTCTTATGAATGTGGCTGCCCTTGCATTTGGAGCATAAATGTTCAGAATTGAGAGGTCATTTTGTTAGATTTTCCCTTTGATGAGTATGAAGTGTCCATCCTTTTTGGTAACTTTTGGTTGAAAGTCGATTTTATTTAATATTAAAATAGCTACTCCAGCTTGTTTCTTAGGACCATTTGCTTGTAAAATTTCTTTTCATCCTTTTATTCTGAGATAGTGTTGTCTTTATCACTGAGGTGTGTTTCCTGTATGCAGAAATATGCTGGGTCCTACTTACATATCCAGTTTGTTATTTTATGTCTTTTTATTAGGCAATTGAGTCCATTGATGTTAACAGATATTAAGAAAAAGTGGTTGTTGCTTCCTGTTATTTGTTTTAAAAGTGGAATTATGTTTGTGTGGCTATCTTCTTTTGGGTTTGTTGAAAGAAGATTACTTTCTTGCTTTTTCTAGGCTTTATTTTCTCTCCTTGGGTTGGAGTTTTCCATCTGTTATCCTATGTAGGGCTGGATTTGTGGAAAGATATTGTGTAAATTTGGTTTTGTCATGGAATATCTTGTTTTCTCCATTTATGGTAATTGAGAGTTTTGCTGGGTACAGTAGCCTGGGCTGGCATTTGTGTTCTCTTAGGGTCTGTATGACATCTGCCCAGGCGCATCTGGCTTTTATAGACTCTGTTGAGAAGTCTGGTGTAATTCTGATAGGTCTGCCTTTATATGTTACTTGACCTTTGTCCTTTACTGCTTTTAATATTCTTTATTTTGTGAATTTGATATCTTGATTATAATGTGACAGGAGGAATTCCTTTTTTCCTTTCCTATTTGAAGTTCTGTAGGCCTCTTTTATGTTCATGGGCATTTCTTCCTTTAGGTTAGGTAAATTTTCTTCTAAAATTTTATTGAAGATATTTACTGGCCCTTTAATTTGGGACTCTTTGCTCTCTTCTACACCTATCCTCTGTGGGCCAGGGAGGTGCGCCCCAAGGCTGTCACTGGCCCCTGCTCCTCTAAAGAGGAAGCTGGGGCGCTTTCCTCCCTGTGCCATTGCCAGCTTGAAACCTGGGGCGTGGACAGGCTGCCTCAGACCCTGCCACCCGCCAGAGGAGGTGCGGAGGGCTGTTACCATGGGGATGGCCCCAGCTCTAGCAGCGCTGCTCTGCTCAAGAACTGCAGCACAGCGGCTCGAGGTGTGGCTGTGCTGCTCGCCAATGCCGCAGTGGGAGGCGCCGCCAGAGGTCCAACATCTACCTGTTTACCTGTGTTCTCCTGTATTTCCTTAAGGAAGTTATTTATGTCCATTTTAAAGTCCTCTATCATCACCATCATGAGATGTGATTTTAAATCCCAATCCTGCTTTTCTGGTGTGTTGGGGTATCCAGGACTTGCTGTGGTGGGGGAACTGGATTCTGATGGTGCCAAGTAGCCTTGGTTTCTGTTGCTTAGGTTCTTGTGCTTGCCTCTTGCCATCTGGTTATCTCTGGTGTTAGTTGGTCTTACTGTCTCTGACTGGAGCTTTTCCCTCCTGTGGGCCTGTGAGCCTGTGATCTTAGGTGTGTCCAAACTCCTGATTAATCAGCTCTCTCCAGGCAGCATTTGGGTATGGAGAGTTGTGTCATAGGGTTAGCTCCAGGGCACTGATGGAAAAGGGAAGGATCCTGTCTCTGGCTGTTTTGTGGTTCCTGTGCCCTGTGTGCTCTTGGCAGGTCCCTCTTTGGACAGTTATTGGAGCAAAAGTGGTGGTGTCACCTGTGAACTTAGGAGTGACAGCACTCCTGGGAGACCTGCTCTCTCTGGGTGGGATTTGGATAAGGAGGGCTGTGGCATAGTTTTAACTCTGGTGTGCAGTTGGAGACCAGAAGCATTAAGTTTTTTAAAAAATTGTCTACTTATATTTTCAAATAAGGTGCAATAGTTTAAAGTTATATTCTTATGATTTTCTGTAGGTTTTGTGTCTATTGTTAGATCTTCACTTTCTTTTTTGATTTTTTAAACTTGGATTTTCTTTTTCCACCTTTAGTTAAGTGGGTAATGTTTTGATACCCTGACTTTCTCAAAGAACCAACCTTTCTTTCATTGATTCTTTTTGTTGTTCTTTTTGTTTCAATTTCATTGATCTGTGCTCTGAGTTTGATTATTTTTTTTTTTCCATCTACTTCTTTCAGGTGTGATTTCTTTCTTTCTTTTCTTTTCTTTTCTTTTTTTTTTTTTTTTTTTGTGTCTTAGAGCTTTCACGTGTTAAATTGCTAGCTTGGAACCTTTCCAGGTTTTTTGTTTTGTTTTTAGTTGGTTGGTTTTGTTGTTTGTTTTGTTTGTTTTCTGTTTTATTTTTTTAATGCTGGCACTTAGTGCTATGAAAGTGCCTCTTGCACCCACTTTCACTGTGTCTTGTAAGGCTGAGTGTGTTGTTCATTAATTCTATTAAGTCTTTAATTCCATTCTTTGCCTTGACCCATCTCTCCTTCAGTAGAGAGCAGTTCAGCTTTCATCAGTTTGTAAACTTTCTGTTTTTCCTATTGTTAATATCTACTTTAATCTAAGGTGCTCTGATAAGGATGTAAGTATATTTCAATTTTCTTGTGTCTACCAAGACTTGCTTTGTGTCTGAGTATGATCAGTTTAAGAGGAAGTTCCTTGAAGTGTTGTCTTATTTAGGGTTTTGCTGCTGTGAAAAGACACCATGACCAAGGCAGCAATCATAAAGAATTATAAAGAACAACATTTAGCTGGGACTGGCTTACAGGTTCAAAAGTTCAGTTGATTATCAACAAGATGGGATCATGGCAGTCTCTCTCTCTCTCTCTCTCTCTCTCTCTCTCTCTCTCCTGTCCTTCTCTGTTCCCTCTCTTTCTTTGCCTCTACTCTCTTCTCAACCTCCCTTTCCATGACCCCCAAATAAGCTTCATTCTATATGGCACGGTACCATATGATGTAAAATAAAAAGATAAGGAGATACGAGATATGTTCTATGGGGATGTGGTGAGATATGGGAAAAGAGATATCTCAGTGGGCCCATGCCAAGGCATCCCATCCCCCTAAGGGACCAGCCACAAGATGGTGTAGTATAGAATAGTTTATTCAGGGCATGGAGAGGAGAGTTAAGAGGGTAGTAGAGGCAGAGAGAGAGAGAGAGAGAGAGAGAGAGAGAGAGAGAGAGGGGAAGAGGAGAAGAGAAGAGAAGAGAAGAGAAGAGAAGAGAAATAGAGGCTGGCCATGAGCACATGGAGGGTGGGGAGGAGATGGGCAGGGGAGAGCAAGAGCAAGAGAGAAGCAAGAGTAAGCAAGAGGGCAAGAGAGGGAGGAGGGGGCAAGCAGCCCCTTTTATAGTGGGTCAGGCCTACCTGGCTGTTGCCAGGTAACTGTGGGGTGGAGCTAACAGGTACTTCAGTGGGAAGGGATGCCTCAGTATGAGCCCACTAACACCTCCCTCCATTCCCACGCCAAATAAAAAACATACTTTGCTTTATAAAATGTGTCAGAGTATAAATGTAATTTCTAAAGGTATAAGAAAAAAATTTAAGATATGTAAAAAATGAGAAATGTTTCAGATTTCTTTCCCTCCCTACGACATTGTTATATTAACACTTTAAAAGTTTATAGTTTTGATGTTCATCAGTGGAGTTCTGATAAGCTGTTAATCTAGCTCTGGTAAAAATTGACTCCTATTATCATAGTCACAAGCTCAAAATTTTAAATTTCCTTTGGTTGTTTTCTAAGTATAGACTTAAAAGTGTTGTTCAATGTGCTAAAAACATCCTGGTCCAATTTATATACCCAGTACTCTAGAAAGCTTGCTAATGCTTTTACCACAAAATCATTTTGAGTCCCAGAGCTTCTACTGTAAGGTCCATGATTCGCCAAATACAAATAGTATGTAAGCATAAAGAATGATTTATTCTGCAGAAGTCCCCTAGAGAGACCCCAATGGTGAATCATGGACCTTTACATTTGGGGGCTCATCCAGCATAGATGCCTTTCACCCACTTATTTACCTCCCTTAAATCCTGCACAGGCCAGAAGAAGGGGAGTGTACCAGGCTGATTGGCAAGGAATCAGAATCCCTGCCTCTCAGAGCTGATTAATGTGAGGAGTGATTCCTTTTCTGGCTTTTCTTTGAGTTAAATGTAGACTGATTAGGCATGGGGTAGCCCCAGCTTTTAATTAAACTAGAATGGGGGCCTGATATAGGGCAAGGCCCTTGGATTTCTTTTCTGCCCAGACTTTGGGGACTTCTGCCAGGAACCTCTGAAGTAATGTGCATAGAGATGGGTCTGGTTGAGGGACAGTTTGTATTCCTCTTTTAGGGCCAAGGACAGAACATGGATGAGACCATTCTTATCCAGCACTCCCACTCCCTCTAGACCAAAATGGATTTTGGTTCCCATTTTGGTGAGGCGGTCTCTTCCCAGCAGAAGGTAAGAACACCCTAGGATGACCATAAATGAGTGGCTTACCCATCCCACTCCCAAGTCCACCTTTCTTTGGGTAGTCCATGGATAGGGCTTAGTGCTGGTTGCCCCTTGCACACATATTTTTTGATTTAACAATGGCCCCAGAGGTTGGTGCAAAATGAATGTTGTGCCCCTGTGTCCACCAGAAAGTCTATGGGCTTCCTTGCTACCTTTAAGGTTACCTGGGGATCACGGGGAGGGGAAGTTGAGCCCGGACATCCTCTGTCATCTAGTTCTAATTCCAGAACCTTTGGACCTTCTCTTTGATTTTTCATAGGGCATTCTTTCAATGGTTTTTTCTCCTTGCAATAGGCACATTGGTCCCTCTCTAATGGAGGACATGTTTTTCCTTCAGTGGGGGCTGGGGGGTTGGCTTAACTTTGCCCTTTCCATGAGCTTGGTTTTTCAGTTCTCTTAGCAGGATGGTTGTGGCTTGTGGCAGCAAGTAGCACTTTCACCAGTCTGTTGGTTCTGGGGATCTCCCAGTTGTTGAAAACCTCCTCAGCTATGGTTACTAACTCAGTCAAGTGCTTGTACTTAACTGCAAAGCCATCCAGGTGCTGAAGCTTCTGATGGATGTCAGGGGCAGCTTGGTTAACAAAAGCCATGTTCACAGCAGACTGGTGCCCTCTGGCTTTGGGGTCAAAAAAGGTGTATGTCCTATAGGCTTCAAAAAGTCTTTCTAGATACTCCCCGGGGCTTTCATTCTCTCCTTGCACCACCTGGCTGACCTTAGATAAATTTGTGGGTCATCTGGCAGCCTCTTGGAGAACCCCCATCAGAATCTGGTGGTGGACCTGGAGCCTCTGTTTATCTTCATCGGTTTTAAAATCCTAGTTGGATTGAGTCAAAGGAAAGATTGCATTGATCAATATCAGCATGGACTTGAGTAGGCAACCCATTTGCTCCTGGAACCAATTTCCAAGCAGCTCCCACAATCCTCTCTCTCTCCTCTGTTATGAAGAGGGCCTGGGGCAACTGCTGGCAGTCATCCCAGGCGAGCAAGTGAGTCAGCATGATTGAATCTAGAAGACCTGTGAGACCCAGTGGTCTTTCTGAAAATGGGGGATTCTGCAATTTCCATTTGTGAAGACCATTACTTGAAAATGACACATACGTCATGTATTATGCCCAGTTCAAGAGAACCTCAGGAGACTACCAGGAACCATAACTCCACATGAGGGTTTTGTTTTGTTTTGTTTTGTTTTTTAATTCAAGCTGGAACCTGGGATACAACCCTCACTGCAAGACAGGTTAGAAATGTGACGATCTGGTCTAGGGGCTTAGGGTTTATACAGGGCAAATACACAAGCTGGGGCTTTCAAGTCTTGGTGTTATATGATTGGGTAAAGGGGTAAAGGAATGTTATCCTTAAACTGATAATGTTCCTGATAATGTTTGTTTAGACAGCAAGGAGGGACCATACATCTGGAAAAGGACCTCTTTAACCTGGGAAGGTATAACTCATCCTGTTATCAGTTACCAGTGCATTCTTTCCAGTTGTTGCAAGCTGACCACAGCTGTTATATCTCTTTTCGACTGCTGGGAATGCTTGGCTGTCTCTTTCCCATAGCTTAAGGGTGGGGATCTTACCACCTTAAAGACATTAATTTTCTGCTTTCTCCAAGGACAGAGACAGCACTGCCGGAAGGAGTGTTGGCTTGTATTTTTGTTTACTTGTTTGTTTGGTGTTTTGTTTTTATTTTGTTTGTCTCTTCACAGAAACAATCTCTCCTGAGCTTCTTGGGGTCCCATAGTCCTGAGAGGTAAGGCCATAGTGTAGTGAAAGGGAAATGTTATCAATCCCAAAAAAACAATCAGGAGGTGATCTGATGCAATCACAGTAGGGGCTTTTATTTGAGATAGCTGAGGCCCCTCAGCATACTTCGTTCAGGTTTTGGTGATGAGGAGCCCCAAATATCTATCAGAGCAAGACTTTATAGTAAGCAGCAAGCGAGGGGTTGGGTGTTAAATGTGCAAGCAGCTAACTGGAAAGCTACTATAGCCTTTACCATAATCAGCTGGTGCTGGGAGTCAAACAGTAAACTTGATTTCTATTTCTTTCTACACTTGTGGTCATTAGGCAGGGGGTGGGCTTGTAACCTGGGGGTGCAGATCTATCTATTAGAGTAATAACCTAGAGATGCTAGTGTTGTTGGAAATGGGCCTAGAGACTGGAGCTAGGCTTGGATTTTGTTGGAGGATAATTTGGAAACTAATGCTAGGTACCAGCCTATTAGTTTACCTGAGTTCAAACTTAGGTCAGGTTCTCTAAAATGGAGTCTGAATTTAAAAGGCTTGGCTTCTCAGTAGTAGAGTCAGCCCTCTGGGCAGTACAGGCCCTAGTGTAAGGTGGACTCAAGGGCTGCTCCTCCTACTGCTCCTCCAACTGCAATGGTTGGGCAGGAGCAGTGGCTACAGAATCCATAACATAGGGAGGGGGACAGAGATCCTCCTTGGGAGCAAGGGGAAAGCAAGGCAGGGAGCCAAGGCTGACCCTCCTTCAGAGGAAGAAGGGCAGGGAGCAGGGAGGCTGGTAACAAGAATGGTATCATCCAAACAGGGAACTTCTTGACCAGGTATTGCCATGTGATGATATATGGCACTTGGTCCAGATGGCCCATGGCCTTATAAATTACAGCCATCTCTCTGTAAATGGTGGGGACATGAAAAGTTTCCTCTTCAGGTCATCCTACTTTATAAGTGGGCCATTCATTCCTGCAAAAGATGAGTAGTTTGTAAGGATAACCAGAGTCTTCTGAGACTTGGTGAAAGTCCTTAAAATGGTTCAGCACCAAGCCCAGTGGGGTGCTCTGTGCCTGTCCTATCCTAGGAATCAAAGAAAAAATGTATGAGAGGACAAAAAGCACAAACAGAGTACACACAGACAGACACATACAGATAGATGTAGAAAGACATTCCCAGGAAAAAGAAAACAAAAAACAAAAAGGCTGTCTCAGACAGTCTTCCTCCCTGCACATTGGTGGCCCACAGACTTACAGCTGGTTCAGAAATCAGATGAGAACTAGCAAGTTCTCCTGCTTCTGGTAGGGGGTTAGGAGTGTTGTGTTTTATAAAAAAGTAAAAGAAGCCTGGGGTATGTTTGGTGGAGGCAAGGTATGGTGCAGGGGGAGGGGAGGGGGGAAGGGCATGCCTCTGTGGGCTCTTGCTGATGCATTCCTTCCACTTGAGGTACAAGTATAGTATAGAATAGAGTTTATTTAGAGCATGGGGAGGGGAGTTGAGGGTGCAGTGGAGACAGAAAGTGTGTGTGTGTGTGTGTGTGTGTGTGTGTGTGAGAGAGAGAGAGAGAGAGAGAGAGAGAGAGAGAGAGAGAGAGAGAGACAGAAGAGAAGAAGTGAAAAGAGAAAAGAAAGAAGAAAAGAGAAGAGGGGAGGGGAGGAGAGCAGAGAAGAGAGTGAGGAGGGGGACAAGCAGTCCCTTTTATAATGAGTCAGACATATCTGTCTGTTACCAGGTAACTGTGGGCTGGAACCTAGAAGAAATGCCAACAGGGAGTATCTTCTGTCACCCCTAGCCAGGCTTTGTCCCTCTTGGTGTCCAGATTAAACACGAAACAGAAAGAGCAGATATGGACAAACAAAAGACAACCATGTGCCTGGATTTACCAATCTGAAACAAAATACTCCACTATTTGAGTCAGGAGGTTTCTAGAGAATCCTGGAAGAACCCTCATATGTAAGGGTCCATTTTATTCTGCAGAATAAAATGCTGCTTGCTTTTGCATACTATTTGAGTCTGGTGTATTATTCTTCAGCAAACAACTGACCCATACACTAATATGACTCAAAGGCATGAATATATTGCTCTTTCTACAATGCAGATTTCAGTACAGATCACAAACAGTGGTAATTCTAACATGTCTGAAATTTATCTCATTTTGTAAATTTAAAAAGGAAATTCTTGTAAGCTTCAGTGAATTAACTTGAATCCATCATCTCTCCAAGGTCAAATAGACTTCATGTAAGTACTGTCCCCACTTGCCTGTTCTGCCTACTCCTGAGAATGGGATCCACCACCCTTGGCTGGTTTTCAGACTCTCCTCCCCCAACTACTAGGACCATAGGTCTAATAGTTTAAAATGTATACCTGAGGGGAAAGAGTTTCCCCTTAAACTCCTTAACTTTACCATAGATAGAGATATAGACAGATAGATCACTTCTACCTCACCAGTTACTCCTTAACTTTTTGTAATAAATGAAGGGAAAAATATTAGGATAACCCATATTCCAGAACCAGCTGTTTCCCCATCACCCACCTTGCCTTCAAAGGTTATTTTTACTGAAGGCCAATGCTGTTTTCCATGTGGCCACAGTCAGGAATTTTCAAAGGCCATTCTATCACAGCATGATCTCTCTCTCTCTCTCTCTCTCTCTCTCTCTCTCTCTCTCTCCCTCCCTCCCTCCCTCCCTCCTTCCCTCCCTCCCTCCCACCCTTCCTCCCTTCCTCCCTCCCTCCTCCTCCTCCTTCTCCTCCTCCTCCTCTCAGAGGCAGTCTTTCACAACCCCCAATAAATATCTTGTGTAAGGTCTGTTGTGTGGTGTGATTTTTTGCAGCATTCTGTGGACAAAGAGTTGTCAAAATACCTTTTGCTGCAAAACCTTTACAATGCAATACCTTTCACTTTTTCTGTTCTGCTAATTTTCTGTGCTTCAGTCTGAATACTGTGTTTTCACTAACCTTCCAATTTACGAATTCTTTCTCCAACTGTGATTAGTCTGCGGATAAACTACTCAATCAGTTCTTGATATTGGTTATTTTTAGTATTATAAAATATTTGTTATTTTTCTAAACTATCACTTCTCTTCCAAAATCGTTATTTTCATACAAATCATATGACATACTAATCATTTTCTTTCCACTTTTGATCCTTGTGTCAACATGGTTGTTCAGCAAGAGAGGTTCTGCTCTCCAGGGAGTTTTGCTTTATTAACCTTCATTCAATTATCTTCATACACATGTAGATACTTTAGGCTAGTGCCAAATACTTGCAAACGGCTCAGTAGTATTCTTTGCACCAGAGAGGATTTACAACTGCTTTTGGCAAGCAACTAGGCTGAAGAAAGATCTCTATAATTTATTCAGGCACCAAACAAACTCAAGACTGAGCATCTGTCTGAAGGGTTCTTTAGTTTTGTTTTTTATTTGTTTTTGTTTGTTTGATTTACTAGTTTATTGTCAGTCTTAGAGATTCCTGCTATATACACCCAAGTAAAACGTCAGGGAAATATTATAATCTCCTCTTCCTTTTAGAGCTTCGCCTCTAGAGTTTCTAAAAATCTCTATTTAGCATCTGATTCTCTAAACAAGCTTTCAGCTTGCTTTTCAACAGGTACCTCAAAGGTAAAACTGGTATCAAATATAGAACTTATTTCTAGCTGCTTCCTTATATATTCTCACTGTCTTGATGCTTCACTGAGAGTAAATGTTATTGGTTTTGTGTGTGTGTGTGTCAGCTATAATGGTTCACAGTAGGAGAACTGGTCAAAACCAAAATACTCTGTCATCATTGAAAACTGTCCTCAAGGTGGTTTGTCCCTCTAATATTTGCCTGTAAACACATTTTATGTAAACAAAAGTCTTATTTCACAATGGATAAGCCAATTTACCCCCATTCCTTTATTCTCATTATTATCTGGTATATAATAGGTATTGTTGAAATTATGTATGTGTGTGTTAATGGTTTCTTAAAAACTTATTTCCTCCAGTTAAAATATAAGTTCCACCAAAGAACAAGATTTTTTCCATTAATATCGCATCTCGGGGTCCAACACAATGTCTAAAGTGTCCAATAAACAGTATTTGAGTGGGTCATTCAGTGAATAAATTGATGAACAGTCAGGAGTTTCAGAAAAATGTGCTTTTATGTAAGAGGTAAATAAATATGAAACGTTAGGAACATAAGTAAAAATACCATTAATTGTAGCTAATATAGTATTAGATGCCTTCATTAGTAATGTGAACATTAAAAATATTTCACCCATAGGAGTTGACAAAATTTGGAGAAATGATGTCTGAATCTATGATAAACTGTCAATCATTTAAGAAGTATTTGGTAAACGACTGTTCTACTCTGTTCCAACAAGATCCTTTCCCTACAAGTATAAGAAATCATGGAGACACTTAGAAATAAAACCTCTTGAGTTTTCTTAAACCAGTCGGGGTTATGGCTACCACTATCTCATTCTGTGGTCTATTCTTCAATTTCTAACAGGATAATTGCAAGATTGAATTTCCTTTCAGTAAACACTAATAATTTTCTAAACTTGTAAATGTGATTGTTTAGTGAGTGAGGTTCTGTTCTGCTTCATTTTATACTTCAAATCTTTAAAGGTCATTCTTAAATATTTCATTTACATGTCACTCTTATCATACTTCAATTTATGTTTTTACTGTATGGTGGTTCAAATGAGCTATGCACTCAGTCAAAATTGTACCTATGAATTATAATTTTTTTTAGTCCAACTATTAATATGTAGCATTTTGCTTCCTTAACGCCAGGCAATTGTTAGGAAGCTTCAGTTATTAGTCAGTCATGGGACCACAAGAATAAGCAACAAATACTCTGTAGTGCTATGTGGTTAAACTATGAGGTTAAGCAGGTGAGATGGATTAAGTGTATTCCTACTGAGGATATTTTTAACTTACAATAAATTCATTAAGATGTGACCCATCATAAGTTAAGGATGATCTTTGTGCTCATTCCTGTGCTTTGCACCAACTTCTCTATTGCTAGAGGACTCTCCCTCCCCCTCCCCCCCGACTGTGTGTGTGTGTGTGTGTGTGTGTGTGTGTGTGTGTAGATGTATGAGAGGGATACAGAGACTCCAATGTAAACACTATAAAGTATATTATTAATAAATTCATTTTAAATATTCAATCTGCCTAAACTTCTGAATTGTATCCAATAAGACAATGGCATGTTATCATAGGTTTTGTTTCTTCACTCTGCTAATATTCAGGGTGAAATATATCCTTCAGCTAACCTGAAACTTGGTGTAAAAATCGGGAAGAGTTTATTATTCTAGATTAATTACAAGACTCATTTCAGGGTGGGCTCTTACAGCTAGAATAAAGCTCTAAAAATTTGTTTGTTCCCAGTCAATGCTTCAGAAAACCCTTCTGCACCAAAGGGAAGGTAACTGTTTAGTCCAATATAGCCACAGTTCCTTCCAGATGCTGTCTTGTAGATACCTTTTTCCAGAAGGTTAGATGGTGTCATGTAGCCTCTGAGTATGTAATAGGAATGGAGGGTACCAGAATGAAGCCAATGGTACCAGTAGAGGAAGAGGACATGCACACCTCCTCTCCCCTGCAGTCTGCTTCAAAGCCATTAAAAATAAATATGAAGCTAATGGTTGACAATAGGTCAAAAAAAGATCACAGTTTTTATAGTCACCATAACACCCTATGGTCTGAGTTGGCAGACACATAGTTTTGATTGATTTGACACAGTATTGTTAAAAAGGGAAATAAAATGTCTTCATATCAATAAAATGCATCCTTATATTACCTTAAGAGAATACCATAACAGATAAAATCTTACTAAACTGGTAGGATAAAATAAACATTTGTGCTCAGTACTCTCTGGTTGACTGAATGATTTGCCTGTTTCAGATGGGCTTCATGGACTGAGTCATGTGTCTGCTGGCAAGTCAAGGAGGAATAGCCTGGTCTAAGGCAACCTTCTATCTCCTACTCCAATATATTAATCTGTGGAAACAACCCCCCCCCCCCCCCCCAAAAAAAGAGCAGAAGTTTGAAATTTTTCCTGAGGTCTAGGCAAGAGACAGTAACACCACATGGGGAACTGACTAAAGTATCTCTAAGGAAAGTGCAGACTCAAGGGGTAGAGAAATTACCTTTCATGAAAAGTGAAATTGCAAAGGTGTTGCTATTTGAAGGAATGGAAAAATTAGTCCAATTTTCAAACCAATGTATTGCAGTTGCATTTAAAAATAAACATACAAACAAAACCTTTTGCAATATACCTCAGTATTTTTTGAAATAATTAATGTCCCTAACAAATTTCTTGATAAGATGACTTAACAGCATAAAATTACTATATTGTCCTATGGCTTAATTACTTGTGGTCTACAGATATTCTTGAGATTTTTTACTTTTAATCTCACAAAATATAATGGCTAAAAGGCTGAGAAGTCAAAATAATTTAACAAATGAATCAGAAATAGATATTTTTCTCATAGATTGTTTTCTCAATAATCACACTGGTCTTTGTAAACCTTAATTTTTTTCTTAACCTTAATCTTAAAAACCTTAATATTTTTTCTTTTATATGTCTATACTAACTGTATTAGTTACTAAATATGGTATAATAACCAAAAATTATTGCTGAAAATTTGTTACTCAATTTATAATTTTGATATAGCTGGCCAAAGTACTCAATTAGTCCATAATAAACTTGTTTTTATAATTAAAAAATACAGAATTTTTGAGTGAAGGGTTTGCTGTTTTAATTATCTGAAGAGCTATATGTGAACTGAAAGAAAATGTGCATATATCATACAAATTACAAAACTATTTCTGACTAAAAAGAGAAAAGGAATGCTAGATACTAAGTCTAGTTGCAATATAACTTCTTCAGAATGGACTTCACTTTCCTTGCCTTCAGGAATTTATTTCTCCAACATCTATTGAGCACCAATCAATCTGCTGAGCATCAAAGTCACAAAATACAGTCTCTACCCTTAAGGAGCTTACACAGAAAAATAAGCATACCACATAGCTGCAGCACTGTTAGAACCATGCAGAGACTGGTTCTCAGTGACTATCTCAGTGTTACTTTCCATTAAATAGAAACTTCAAGTTCATCTTTGGTAAGAACTCATACAATTTTTTATCCTTTGGTAAGAACTCACTCAATTATTTTCTGAGACATTTTTTCCATTGTCAATAGTTTGATATTGGCCTCTGTTGCTGTCCTATCCTGAAGGCTCTTGTTAATTTACATGCATACTTGTTATTATGTACCCCCACAATCCCTGTGAGATAGACAGAATATCTGCAGTAGCCAACAATATGCTAGTGTTGCTTCATGTCTGGGTTCTAAGACAGCCTACAGCAACGGATTAACCTCTTGGCAAAGACTCAAGAGATTAATGATACTTTCATATGCTTTCTTTTTCTATCACTCAGTTACCTATTCATGAACTGTGATTTGCAACTCAAGCTCTGACAACAATATTATGTTTGATCATTATCATTTAGGAGCTTAGTAGTAAGTATCTAGTAAACATATTCAGAATTGGAGAAAAATCCATGCATTTTGGGCACACACACACACACACACAATTCATTGTAATGCCAACCACCAAATTTTATTAATTTTAGTTTTCTACTTCTCATTTAAATGACTAGAGACCATTATAGAAAACCACAGCCAATCAAAATGAAGAGTTTTAAGTCCCAGTCCCAACTGATACATTTAAAACTCAACTCCTCCACTTAGGCTGAGGGATTATTGTGGAAGTAGGGGAAGAAATACTGTAAACAAAAGGATCTGGGAATTTGGTGTAAGATTATGTCTCCTGGGAATGACTAAAGGGACACTCACAAATTCTCATGACAACAGGAGAACACCAACAGATATGCTTATACCATGGGGAGGAACAGGGTAAAAGCCTGGGGGATGAGGGTACATATTAATCCTACATAAGAACTGCAAGAATGCTGAGAGTAGTAGATACAGTTTTCCCTAGGGAAGACCATACCAAAAGGTTATGCAATAATAAATTATCATATATATCATAAATTATATTATCATATAATAATAAATATACATATACACACACATATTTAATAGATGTGATGCATATATTAAAAATGACAAAAACAGGTGATGAATTTGAAAAAGTGAGGAGCATATGGAAAAGGCAGAAAAAATAAATTATGAAATTATATTATAATCTCAAAAAACTAATTGATTTTAGTTTTTTATACAAATAATATAATAACTATCTAAAATGACTTTTCTATAATATGTCATATAAACATATTAAACAGGTATACATATTCAAGTATATAGCTATTGTTTCAAGCAGGTCTTTAAATATCAATTATTGAGCAAATTAACATAAAAATGGGCTATAATGTTTATATATTGATTTAAGAGAATTAATATTACAATAAGAAAAGAATCATAGCAATATTTGCTTTATATCTACATTAATCATTTGTTGTTAAAACTAAAATGTGGTGGCTTAGAAATATGTCTCAGTGGTTAGGAGTGCATACTGCACTCTATTCGAGTGCACACCCATCCTTTCCAGACAGAGACCCTAGAATCCTAGTCCATTACTCACTCTACCCACCTTGTCCACTGCCTTCCTGAGAAGCATGTCCCGTGCTCACCTACTCTTCCTTTAGAGGTAGGGACCCCAGACTCCATCTTTACCCCAATCACTCCATCACCGAAGAATAAGTCCTTCTTACTTTCTGAAGACTATTGATGATTGGCTGTGAGAATTTTCTAACTCTGTGCATGCTTTCTTTCTGTGCTGAGTAGGGGTCATGTCTGATACCCCATTAAAGCATCAACACTTTGCTCATTGACTGATATCTAAGTGTTATTCAGCTGGTCTACAACCTGACAAACTGGGATAACAGCAAAGAAGCAAACCCACACTCAGCAAAGAGGACACCAGAAACCCATACCTAGGAACTCTACTGACTTAACTCCAGATGCTTGTGTTCCACCACAAAAACACAAATAACCAAGACAATATGTCTTCTCCAAAAATTATTACTCCCTTAGTACTGGTCCCTGACAAAGCAGCATGAGATGATGATTACAAAGACTCCTACGTACCTCGTTGCTCTTTTCAAACTCATGGCCTCTTTTCATTAATTGTTGTTATAAACACACACAGAGAGAGAGAGAGAGAGAGAGAGAGAGAGAGAGAGAGAGAGAGATTGATTGATACCTAAATACATAAGTACAACCCTCTCAATAAAGATCTTTTAACAAATTAATATGTAAACCACCTGCTGCAGAAGCTTCTGAAAAATATATATGCATACATTTTAAAAATTAAAATGAAGTTACCCTATAAAGGGATGACATTGCTCCTACTAGTTCCCATAGGGTAATAGATGACAATCGCAGTGTCAAAACTGTCATCTTTGGGAGTTGTTGGTCAAGTGAAGTCTCTAGATCCTTCCAAACATTAAAGGCTATTTCCATTTCTCTTAGTTACCCTCCTGCTGTTTAGCAATTTCCTCCTAGATAAAACTATTGTTCTTGAGGGGAAGCTTATTAAGACACAGGACGTTCTAAGGGTGTTAAAAGGGAGATAAAACAACAGGATGTTCTAAGGGAACGTTAAACAATTTATCCTTCAAGGATGCTCCTTAAGCCCAGAAGCAAGCAGTCAAACACACACACACACACACACACACACACACACACACACACACACACAGAGCAATAACTGCTGTGAGGCATTTTCAGGCACGCTGAGCTGCCTGGAAGTAGAGACAAGACAAGCTTCCCAAGAAGGACACTTTCCAAACTGTTGAGTTGACTGTGGAATGTACAGTAAGCTCCAAGTTTGCAGCTCCTGTGAGCTGTGACCCACGCTAGAGTGGGTTTTTGTGATAAACACTGCTGTCTTTGATTTATTTTCGTCCTACAAACAAATCCTCATCTATATTCCTGCAAGTTGCCTTAAAACTAATTGGTTCACCAAGTTTCTTCTTGCTAGATGTGTGTTTTGACCTACTGTCATTTGCCTAGCTGGGATGAATAGGCATCTGTCCACATCTCCCCAGAAAGGGTTTCATACAATACCTGCCTCACCAGAATTCTACGGTAAGAACTTATTGCTAAAGACAGCACATAACTTAAGTTATAAAACATGCAGAAATCAATCTTGTACTGAGGTAGAAGCTTCATCTATACTAGCTGGCTTTTACTGTTCTGGAAAGTGCTATGCACACTAATGGAGAAGAAAAATAATCAATAGTCTTACCCAACTGTGAACTATAATTAGTGGCCTAGTGAGACATGCCCACTGGTGGAATAATCGTGTCTTAGTAAGTATTGTATTGCTGTGAAGAGACCATGACCTCAGCAACTCTTATAAAAGAAAGCATTTAATTGGTGCTTGCTTACAGTTTCAGAGGTTTAGTCCATTATTGTAATAGCTGAGAATATGTTGGCATACAGGCAGATGTTGTGCTGGAAAAGTTACTGAAAGTTCTACATCCAGAGCTGCAGGTAGTAGACAGAGCAACTGGGCCAGGTTTGAGCTCTTGAAAACTCAAAGCCCACTCCCAGTGACATACTTCCTTCAACAAGGCCACAGCTGTTCCAACAAGGCCACATCTCCATGCCACTCCCTGATGACAAAGCATTCAGATATGTGAGCCTATGGAGGACATTTTTATTCGAACTAGCATAAATAGCCTGAATGTTATGGAACTAAGCAACCACTTTCTGGTTGGATTTAAGGTCTATTCCACAAGATCAAATCTGTACCTGAACTATTATCATGGCTAAAAATCAGTGGCTAGGCAGGTCGTAAATCACTACTATTATTCTTCTAAATAGACAGAATATTAAATTACTTATTGTTAGACCCATAGATTAGTATATCTGTCAATCTTCATCAGAGTAGCTTCTTTTTACAGTAGATGGTGATTAGCACAGAGAGTAACAATTGTTCAATATGGACAGAATAAGAGACTGGAGGAATTCTTGATTCTAAATGGAACATCTGTAGCATATCTCCTCCTCTTAAGGCCATTGGAGAAGACTGAGAAAGAGTGTAACAGCAAGCGGCAGAGCATTGGAATGAGAAAACTGTTTTTCAGACATAGTAGAGCAGTTGTACATATGGGTTCATAGAGTTGAGACAGCTTGTATAAGACCTGTTCAAGTTCAAGCCGGACAATATTCTAGCATAGAGATGAGAATCGGACATGAAATTCCACCTCTCTCTGAGAATCTATTTGCACTGATGGCTGTTGGGAGAAGGAAAATCAGTATTTTTTGAGAGTATGGCTCCTTGGTAAGTAGACAATGCTCTAGTGGAAGGATACTCTTCCAAGAGATAGTACTAATTGTATTTAGATATTTTTTTCATGGGCATAGTAGATTTGAAAAATATCCCCTTCAAAGTGAGTGTTTTAGACTCCATGGTTTCTTATACTATTACTGGTCTATAGCTCTAGTCTGTTTGTGGTGCAAATTTTTTAATAAGATCTCTAGTGACAAGGCTTAAGTAAGAAAACTTCTAAGCATTTACTCTAACCACTGTTTTCTCTTCCTACCTGCCCCTCAAATAGGTACTCTTCAGGGTTAAACTGCAGTATTATTTGCCTAAGTGTGGAAATTTCATAAGCTCATCAGGCAAATTCTCTGCTGAGTTTCAAACACCAATGCCTCCTTGATTTCCAGTCTTTTGCAAGCTCCCTCAAGCTGTCCTTGTCCCTTAGTCTTGATCATCTTATACTTTCCCTCCAGGTTTACAAACTCACAATCTTCTCAGACACACACCCAAAGACATTACATATACTCTGCAAAAGTCCCATAAAACCTATGCCTTTTTGTTTAATCTAGAATTCTAGTCCCCATTATCTCTAATCTGGTATACACTGGCAATTTCCCAACAGCTTTTATTGTTTTCTGTATGTAATAAGTATCCAGCATTAATATGCTAAAATAATGCTTATAAGAACATCCAAATACATGACTTGATTCCGTAAGTTTCTTCAAATGGTTTTCTAATTTTTCCAGGGTTTCTTTTCTTCTCAAATTTAATCTCAACCCTTATCAGGTCCAACACCCTCCTATATTTAGTTACATCTCATTGTAAAAATGTCCTGTGTTTTATCACATCTTTTCAACCTTTCAATGTTCTTACCGGTTGCCTAGGAAACTGAAAAAGATGTAAAACATAGTTAAGACATATCGCAAAATACTTTTATTTACTGAGAGCAAGCAGTTATTAACATTTTGGAAGCAGTCTGGAAGTATCCTACTCTGTATTTTATAGAAAAATACAAGTGATTTTGATATTAGAAAGCACAATATATTAAAACCTGAACTTTCAGATTCAGTTTCTACTTTTAAATCTAACTATAGGAAGAAGAATGGTAAAGGCAGTAAATTGAAGTTTAGCTGAAATTTTATGAGAAAAAATATTGTTAAATATGTGATAATCTAAGTAGCTAAAATTGTCAAAGATCCTAAAAATAGAAATAAGCATTTTAAACAATTCATCTTTGAAACTTTCTTTACAATGAGATGCTCAGTATCTCCTACAAGAACCACCAAATGTAAGTGTATTAAAAAGAAAGCCTGTGACATAGATGAGGAAAAAGTGGTTCTTAAAAAAACAAACTATTATTGAGAATGACCATAGAGTAAGCCTGGTCTTCCTTGAGCCCCCATTAAAGACTCTGTGTTTCTGTTGTTCTTCTTCCTGTTTTGTTGTTTACTTTGTTTTCTTCTTGTTGTTATTTGCTTTGTTTTCTTGTTGTTGTTGTTGTTGTTTTGTTTTGTTTTGTTTTATACAGAAGACATATTAAAGGTCATCTTGTTATACCGGGTATAATGGGTAAATTAAGTTTGAGTGATCTTTATATTCAGTTGTGATGATAACAAGCTCACTATTTTTGAGAAGAAAAATAATATTGTTAGCAACTTGGGTGAAGTTTTGCTGATGAGTCAGGTAGAGAGCCATGCTGGGAGATGATGAGTGATGGACAGATGATGTACTAATATGACCAGAGTGTTCAAAGACAGAGAGATGCTGAGGCATCTGCTGACCCCCTGGCTGGCACATCTAAATCTGTGTGTTGTCAGCTAAATGAGGAAAAGAAGTGCTGACTCTGCCTTCTTTCTTAAACTGACCCTATGCAGCCTCATTCCCCCACCATGAAATGACCTACTTACCATTCCTTAAGACATGTGCCTTCAACAAAGCTTTTGGATGCTAGCCTGATGCGCAATTATTTTCAAACAAAGTTTATCAGAAATATCCAAATTCAATACAGATCATGTAGAAATGAATTTAAGACCTACAGTGGTGCTGATTCTTTATATATTTTCACAAAGTTTATTAAGTATTCATAAATATAATTAAGCCACTTGAATTTATAGGCAAATGCTATTTGGTTCTGAAAGTGTGGATTTGAGGCTGGAATTTGTTAGTAAACAAATTATTTATAATATTAGCTAATATTTCTAATAGAGTGAAAGCAAAAAGTAGAAGTTAATAACTTAGATAACAAATTTTGCAGCAAAATGCTTAATCGGGGGCCCATTTTCAATTCTCCTCACAAAGAAAACCATACATCAATTGTAAAGGACAGAATTAGCAGTAGTCTACAAGAGGGAATTAAAAGATTTGAACAAAAATCCTTTCCACTTTAAAAAAAAAAAAGTGCACTATTATACACAGCACTGGTATAAACCAGTATTGGTCCTCACAAAGACACTAGACCATGTCTGGGATATGGGTAGAAGGTGAAAGATGTTGCCTATACATATATTCTTTAACTTATCTATCTAGACCATGATTTAGGAATCATCTTGTGGTGATCTTTGAATGACAAGAATAAACTATTCTATATTTTAAGTGGAGTTGGAATCATAGATATTACATAAAACAAGGGTTACCATGAACAAGTTACCACAATACAGAAGTCCAGCTCTCACTCGGCGTGGCTATAAAGCTTGCTTTATATTTGTTTTCTTTTATTATATGAGAATTCCAAATGTGTCTGCAATGTACCTGATCATATCCACTCCTCCACTCTGAATTCTAAATCCTCCCAGAATTTCAAAATCATGCCTCCCTCTTAACTTCGTGACCCTCTCATTTTAACCCACTGAGTCTTATTAGTGCTACTCTTATGAGCATGGAACTAGAGCATCCACTACAGCCTATCAGGGGTCACATCACTGAAGAAATTGCATTCTCCTTTACTCCATCAGCCAACAACTGCAATAGCTTCTCAATTGTAGGTAGGCTCATTTTGAACATTGGCCATTTTGGATTTAGGGGCCGTGTCTTCAATACACAAGGGAAAAAGTATAATATATACATATTCGTAAACAAAGTTACAAATGAGATAAGATATATTTGAGTTCAGAGAACCTGACAGGAGGAACTGTGGCATGGATATGACCAAGAAAGAGTGTATAAATATATACAACTACTTTAAAATATATTTTAAAGCAGAATCTGTGACTATGTTATATGGAGCAGGTGTAAAGCTTTTCCACGTGCAATCAAAGTCTCTAAAAGGAGACTGTCCAAACTCAGCATGCCCTGACCAGGTAAGACCTTTATGCAAAAAAGCAAAGTGGAAAGATAGTGCCATGGGTAAAATGCTTGCTGTGCAAGCATGAGGACTTGAGTTTAGACATTTAGTGCCTATGTAAAAAGCCAGATGTGATGGTGTGCACCTGTAATCCCAGCACCAGGAGGCAAAACCAGGAGGATCCCGGGGGCTTGCTGACCATCCAATTTAGCCAATCCACAACCTTTAGTCTCAGTGAGAGATCATATCTCAAAAAGTACAAAGGGATTCAATAAAGGGAGATGCCCAGCATTAGTCCCAGCATTAGCGCCCTCAGTGCACACATGTGGTCACACACAAACAGAGAGAGAGAGGGTTGGGGGAAAGAGAGAGAGAGAGAGAGAGAGAGAGAGACCAAGACCAATATTTAAAGAATGAGGTCCAGATATTATAGACAAAAGTCATAGGGATCTAAAGCAAGGAGGACCACAGGAGAAGGCCTAGAAGAAACACTGTGTTATGAACTACACCTGGAGAAAGAAAGGTATAGAAGTCAAGGTATCATTCCTAATCACTTCACTAACAGAGTTCTGTCAACAACGCTGGTAGACGAAAGATCTCAAAGTTCAGATGAAAGTGCATCCCACTACACCATATGAGATAACAGTAAGAGCTATATTGAGAAAGTCTTTGTTCAAGATTGTGCTCACTCTCCAGTAACATCTTGGGAGAAAACTCAGTACTTCCTCATCACAGAAAATGATGCAAGAGTCAGCTACCTACATGGTTCATAGAGCATAATAAAGATGATAAAAATCTATCCTGTATACATCAATAATACAAGTTTGATTTTAAAAAATGGTAGAGATTAATACAGGGTACAGCTGCATGCTCAAAGCTCAGATTAATGGCCTTCACAGTTCATTTCAGACACTCTCATGAGTGTTCAGAAAAAGTTCCTTTGAATTCTGTAAGGTCTCTTGCTGTATTTGGGAATCATAGGGCAAAAAATTCTGAAATTCATTATTAGTTTTACATGAAAAAGTTTTATATGCATGGAAATACATATACAGGTATATATTTGCACATATGATTTTTCTATGAAATTCTTTTCATACGTTCTGTGTGTGTGTGTGTGTGTGTGCGCGCGCGCATAATTTCTCCCTGAAATCACTTTTAACAAAATATTAACTATGTAGCAAATCACACTCTGTCAGGTGTGGTACTGAACAGTTTACAGCTATTAGTTTTGGTTGGATACTTGTATGTAGCCTGAGGAAAAACGGCATTATATTCTACATACATTTCAAAGGAAATTCCATAAGCTTTAAATGTCAGCAGTTTCCCATAAATAGTTGCAGTAATTATTTTAAATCACTTACAATATTTCAGGGGGAGGGAAAGTGACCTATCTATGTGCTGCCCAAGTCCACTTAGAAAACAACATGGCCCAGAGCTGCATGACTGTTTCTTTTTTGTTTTTCTTTTATAGTCAAGATGTATGACATGGTTTAATTATTACAGTTTTCAAGAATCCATCTTTGAGAAGGAATAAAAGAGATTCAATTGATTTGAAGAATACTGAGTAATGTGGAAGATTGACAGAAAAGGGAGATAAACAAGTCTTCTTTTGTGGGCCAAAAATCTCTAACCTGAATCACATCTATCACCATGGGAAAATCTGAAAAGATTATTGCGCATTCAAATCAGTTACCATTTCATTCTCAGCCTTTATATTGTTTCCTCCAGCAATCCCATCTTCACAAATGAAAATAATGAGAAAATGTGATCTATGCAAATGTGAAGAAATGCCCAAAGTAATGATCTCCTAGAGGCTTTTTTCATAAAAGCATCAGAACTCCTGAATAAGATAACATATATTCACTCTCAGAATAATCACATGTTTTGAAGGATGGTGTTTTGTAGTTTAAGAAGCATTTTCACTATTGGGTTCATAATGAAAGTAGGAAAAAATGTGTTTAGATAGCTCTTAAACATGCAGTTTTAGCATTTCCCCTACACACGTATGAGTATATGTATGACATCGCTTGTCGTACGTATGGTCAATGCTTGTGACACTTGAATTTGCAGTGTTCAGCTATCCCAGAAACAAATATAGCCCTCAGCCTATCTTATCTGATCAAAGTACATTTGATGAAACAAATTACATTCTGTTTAGTAGCTTAAAAATCAAGTGTGTAGTGTTCTCAAATTAATTCTTTTAATCTTGCATATTTGAATTTTCCATAAAAGAACATCAGAAGGAAAGCAATCATATATGATCATACTATTTGGTTTAACCCAATAGTATCCTCTAATTGTACACCTTGAAATCACTGAAACTGGATCCTGATACTTCCTGTGCCTTTATCTTATCTACTTCTACTCACTTGATCAATGTCCGAATTTTCAGATGAGGAATAATAAAAAAGACCATGAAGCTGAATGGACAGGGCATCCTTATGTCTCTATGAAGACATCCCTAATTAACATCATGACTTTTCAAAATAGACCACTTCAAAGTCCCTTATCATCCCATCACATAGTCACATAGGCCATCCAGTATTTAATCTAAGACCAGTGCTGCACTGTCATATTTACAGAGTTTCCTCCACAGAATCTATAAGTGTGCGGCATGGTTCTCCATGGAGACTTCCTCTTTCATTTACCAGCTGCACTTTGTGGCCTCCATAGTCCCCATTGCTCTCAGCACTACTGCCTTTTTACTAAAATGGCCCATTGGCCCTACAAACAGAATTCAGCTACCTTCCTAGTCTGAAGTCCCAAAGTTTTCTACATTCCTTAATAAATAAACAAATATATAAATAAAATAATCAAACCTGCCACAGCAATAGCTCAATGATATCAAATTCTATCTTAGTTACTTTTCTATTGCTGTGATAAAACATCATGACCAAGGCAACTTATAAAGAAATAGTTTAATATGTGGCTATAGTTCAGAAAGAGTCCATGACATGGTGTGAAACACAGCATCAAGCATGTAGGAATGATGCTGAAGCAGTAGCTGAGAGCATATGATCAATCCACAAGTACAAAGGAGCAGAAAGAGAGACGGGGGAGGTAGAGGGAGAAGGAGGGAGGGAGGGAGGGAGGGAGGGAGGGAGGGAGGGAGGGAGAGAGAGAGAGAGAGAGAGAGAGAGCGAGCGAGCTCAAAGCCCACTCCCAGTGACAAACCTCTCCCAATCTCTAAAACCATACCTTGCAATCTTTTCCAAGGAGTTCCACAAACTCAAGACAAAGTATTTAAATATGTGAGTCCATGGAGATCATTCTCATGCATATCGCAGCATCCAGTTTCAACACCCTCTTAGAAATCTTTGCTGAACATGAAGACTTGATCAACACATTCTTGCACATTCATTATCTATGCCAGGTACCTAACAAATAATTTGTAATATAGCCTGAATTACATGACTACAGTCCTTGGTGTCACAAAAGCTACATATAATAAAAAGATACCACAAGGGAAAAAAGCAACTGGACTATTAATTAAACATTCATCTGACATTTATTGAATTCATAATATGTACCAAGAATCTATTCTTTGGTTTCAAATCCAGGACAAAGCTCATTCAGTACCTGTGGCCCCTTCCAGCACTTCTTACCCCATATCCTACCCTAGACTCTTCTTTCCAGGAGCGGGGCTCCCAATTCTCTTTCCCCAGCCTGATTCCTATATAACTCAGCCATTTTGGCTACATCAGTCTCTTTTTCCCAGCCACTTCTCTAGTTCAGCAATCCCTCTCTTGTACTTCCTCCCTTCTCTTTTCTCATAGTCCAGTTTAGCCTGCCAGCCAAGTTCAGCCTGAACTCTTCCCTCTGCTGCTTTCTACCTTATATCTACAAATACATATACTTTAGGAGTAGTCATGGTCTCTTCCTTTTATTTCATGTATTTTATCATGGGGGGAAAACACATAATTTTTCTTCACAACACTGTAATGATTCTCAATTGCAATGTAAAGATTTTTAAATTAAAGCATAAATTTCAATAAGTAATTTTGAAGAGTCCCTATTTTTATCTTTTATCCAAATGCTAAATATATACATGTAATAGTAATGTGAGTCTAAGAACAACTACTTGCATTGCAGATCCACATATACTCATTCAAAATTTCTAACAAATGTGACAAACTCTCAATCTGTTATCATTTGTATGTCCATAAAATTTATTTATTTTTGTTAGAAAATTCCTTGTTTGTGCTTACAAATTTTGAAAATTCCTTGTTAGTACACATGGATTTTAAGTGCACCATAGTAAAGTTTGAATTCTTACTATAACCTACTAGGCAACAATACCAGATGGGCAATCATAGCTGAATTTCCAGATAGGAAATTGTAGCTGGAATGATCAAGTAGCATTCGCAAACTCACACAGCCAATCAATCTAACATAAAAACAAATTTGACCGCAGCCATGACTATATACATCTCATTTAAGAAATACTCTTAGAGTTCAATTTATTAATGTATACAATTTAAATATCAGTTTTCTAGGATGAGATAATATGATACAGCAATCTTACAATATGTAGACAAATTCAAAATTGGATGTAGCTACTCATATCTTCAACCAATGCTTTGAAGACTAAAACAGCAAAGTTTCTATGTGTTCAAGGCCAGTGTGGAGCTACATAGTGAGTTCTAGGACAGTCTGAGGATAAAACCTTAAGCAAAATACAAATACACTCAACTTCCTCAAGTTGACATTTTCTTACTGAAAGAAGTCAGCCACCACTGTCTCCTAGACCACAAATAGCCGTTACTGAACTAATAAAGACTAAACATTTAAAGGAAAGATATGTATTTTTTCCATGCATTGATCCTCATGTTTGCAGATATTTTAATAATAAACTTGCTAAAATTAAAATTATGCATATTGCTCTCAGTAATCCTGATCAGGCATCAAGAAAATTCTACACTTTCAATAATCTTCCTTTAAGAAATGTTTCCAGTTTGACTCCAACTCCATATAAAGTAGTTTAAAATACTTGAAAAGAGTTGAAGAATATTTATCTATAGCTTTTACATTTTCAAAATAGCTTTTAAAAATACTATTAAAATCAAGTAAAAATTATTTTTTAACATCAATTTTTGAAAATAACAGAAAACCTTTTAATTTTGAGAGGCTAACACTCAGATAAATCCTTGCAGGCAGGCAGACAGGGAAAAGAGACTCTAAGTAGGCTAATGTACTTTTCACTTAAACAAAAATGATGGCTGATTTCCAGATTCTCCCTCTCCAAGACAAAGATTTGTGGGCTCTCCATCACACCAAAATAGCTGTGTTATGGAACTTTCAAGTCTCTCAAAGTTAGAGGGCAATAAGTTTATCTTTGTCTGCCTGTATTATCTAATCCTCTGCAATAGCCCAGACCAGCCAATTCCAAGCAAAAAAAAAAAAGTATATTTTGGGGGGGAGGAGAGCTGTCTCATGCTATTCTTAAAACATAAAGACCCTGAAATTAGATGTGAAAAACAATTCTGTTTCTTCTCCCAAAGTGGGTGCTCCACATAAGCAACGTCACCAAGAAACTAAGAATTACATGGTTCTATGGCTGGAAAGAAAGGTTTATTATCTCTTGGGGTTGTGGGACAGGCGGGAGAAAAATGGTTGGAAAGCAAGCAGATTTGTATGTCAGTCAGCATGACAGAGATCAGTGCAGGTTAGATCAGGAACTAGGTATACTCACCTGAAATGATGACCTATGGGGGAAGATTAAGGGAAGTTCCTGGGGAAATAAGGGTGGCTCTTGGGAAATAGAAATTGTAAGTCCAAAAGAAAGTCCAATTCCCCAAACTCTAAAGGCAGTCTGTATATCCAGAAATCAACTCAACCTGGACCACAGGAGGATTTCTGCCAGTTAGATAAAATCCAGTATTCCTCAGGAATTTGTGAAGTTAGTTCCCATGTACCAAAGTGAGTCATTTTTCTTACCTCTCACAGAGGGACAAATGACTACCCATCACACCTATCAGTATATCAAAGTATATGCTGGCCTCCAGGCTCCCTCAGTATCACAAGTATACATCTGTCATACTTTTCAAAGTCCATTCTAGCATCCTAGCCCTTCTCGCCTTTTCCTTAACCCTAAACTTCCTCCAGATAACAGGCTTCCCTTACCTATCTATCCCATCTATCTATCTATCTATCTATCTATCTATCTATCCTATCATCTATCAACCCATTATTCCTAACACTCTCTTATCTCTCTCAGTCTGTGTGTCTCTTTGTGCCTCTGTCTTCTAGCTCTGTATCTTTGTGTCACTGTGTCTATCTCTCTGCCTTTATCTCTGTCTTTCTGTGTCTCTCTGTATGTCCTTTTCTCTCTTTCTAGTTACTCTTCTCTATCCCTTGCTATTTTCCCCTCTCTTGCCGATAACCTGGGCCATATCCAGTCTGCTGCTGTGTTCAATCTACTTCTTTTTCTGCTCTGGACTCTTTGGATTTTTCTGGCTCTTCTCTCATTCTCATATTTACAATTAAAAGCCTTCCCCTTAACCATTCCATGCAATGGTCATGTCAGTAGGATGGGAATCAACCTTAAGAGATCACTGACTACAGTTAGGTTTGTTTACCTGATAACAATCCTCCTCTTTATTCAGTGTGTGTGTGTGAGTGTGTGTGTGTGTATGTGTGTGTATTTCTGCTTTCAGTAAGTTGACTGAGTACTGGCTGAGACTTTGCCTTTCCTGCCTCCTTTGTTTAAATCAGTGGAGAAAAAGATGATTCAGCTCCTGATTAGATAACCTGATCTTGATGATATCAAATTAAACATGGACTGTCTCCTACCAAGATTGGTGATTTATAGATCCACACATAGTAGCCCTATGAGAAGAAATTAAACACTGAGACACTAACTTCATCATTTTATTAATAATGCACTGGTCAGTTCATTCTGAATGGACTGTTAGAAATTGGGGCTTGGTTAGAGGTTAGAGGTCACACAGGCTAGACTTTTAAAGGGGATAACTCATCCTTTATGCTTTTGCTTCTCTACCTGGTTCCCGACTACAACGAGCAGTCATTTTCCTTCACCAGTGACAAGGTGCTTACTGTGGAAGCATGAGGACGTTGTTTAATCCCCAGCGTTCACATAAAAATTCAGTGCACTCTTGGTTTAGACCCCCTGCCATTTTGCAACTGTGTAATCCTTTGCTTGATTATTTTTCTTGAGTCCTTTGTCTGTACTGCATATTAACCATTTATCAGACAGAAAGACTTTCTCTAATTTTGATGGTTTCTCCTTTATTATCTTGATTGTTTCTTTGGCTGTTTGTTTTTTAATTTTTGAGTCACGCTTGTCAATTGTGGACCTTAATTCCTTAGCAAATGAAGTCCTGTTCAGAGAGCCCTCCAATTATATCTTTAAGAGTGTTATTTGGTTATATTTCTTCTAGCTGTCTTAGTGATTCAGGTTTTGGGGTCTTTGATTCACTTAGATATAACTTTTGCACAGGGTAATACGTATGTGTCTAATTTTAATTTTCTTTATGTGGACATATAGTTTTTCTAGCATTATTTGTCAAAGATTCTGTCTTTTCTTTAGTGTTTGGGTTTGTGTGTGTGTGTGTGTGTGTGTGTGTGTGTGTGTGTGTGTGTCTTTGTCAAATATCAGTGGCTATAGTTACTGAAAATCCTGTCTGACTCTATTTAAGCTTCAGGAGCCATTTTGCCACTCTAGTTCAGTTAGGATTCTGTTTCATATAAAGTTTAAGTTTCTGTTTACCAGACTATGACCTAACTGCATGACCTACTTTGACCCAGAAGCTAATCATAAACCTCTTCCACCCTCCACATCCCAGTCACCTGTTCTTGAGAATGTTCTATATCTATTGCTAAAGGAGGGACTTAATTCAAAAGCATATACTCCAAAAAATTAGAAAATCTAAACAAAATGGGTAATTTTCTTGGTAGATACCTCTTACTAAAGTTAAATCAAGATCAGGTAAAGTATTTAAGTTAACTCTGAGGAAATAGATGCAGTCATTAAAAGTTTCCCTATAAAAAACTGTCCAGGACCAGGGGATTTTAGATTCATAATTCTATACCAGACTTTTCAAGGAGAGCTAACACCAATACTTCTCAAACTATTCCATAAAATAGAAAGAAAAGAAATATTGCCAAACTCATTGTACAAGGCCACAGTCACCCTGATACCTAAACCACACAAAGACTCAACAAAAGAAGAGAATTTGAGATCAATATCCCTCATGAACACTGATGCAAATATACTCAATAAGATTCTTGCAAACTGAATCCAAGAACATACCAAAACCATCATCTACTATAATATAGTGGGCTTCACAACAGAGATACAAGGATGCTTAACATACAAAAATATGTCAATGTAATCCACCAAACAACACAAAAGATAAAAACCACACAATCATTCTATTAGATGCTGAAAAAAAACATTGGCAAAATCTACCACTTCACCATGATAAGAGTCTTGGAGAAATCAGAGAAACAAGGGATGTATCTAACACAATACAACAAGCCAATAGCCAATATCTGTAGAGAAATTTTAATTCAGCAACACAGATGCTCTAAGAAGAAATCACATCCAAAGACCTTCTAGGTCTATATGATCCAGCAGAATGCAGATAAGACCTGGAATACAGTATGCCCTTAGTATGTACCTTTAATCCCTAATGATAAAGGTAAGTGTGATGGTTTGTATATGCTTGGGTTAGGGAGTGGCACTACTAGGAGATGTTAGAGTAGGTGTGTCAGTCACTGTTGGTGTGGCTTAAGACCCTCATCCTAGCTGCCTGGAAGTCAGTAGTTGGCTAGCAGCCTTCAGATGAAGATAGAGAACTCTCAGCTCCTCCTGAACCATGCCTTCCTGGATGCTGCCATGTTCCTGATTTGATGATAATGGACTGAACATCTAAACCTGTAAACCAATCCCAATTAAATGTTGTCCTTTATAAGACTTGACTTGGTCATGGTGTTCACAGCAGTAAAACCCTAACTAAGACAGTAAGCATTGTTTGTAGAAGGAAGTAGCCACGTTTGAAAGTGACATCTAATTCAAAGTGATGAACCAAAGAAGGATTTGACAGAATAGGAGTAAGAAGTAGGATATGACCAACTCACACGAGAACAGCACTGGAAAGAAAGGCTACTTAAGCACTTTGAGAAAGAGTTTTTATGGGTTGTGTACTGCAGTTTTACTGGGACAGTATTTTTTTTTTTTTTGAAGTATCAGCATTCAATTTATTGTATGGACTTCTACCTGCTCCATAATATTTGCTTTTTCTGTGAATATTATTTCTTATTCTTTGGTGATTTTAGAGTCATTTTTGATGGATACGTTTTGAATCCCCCTTTGTTCCCTGTTTCTCTGAATGACCCACATCACCTGGCTCCACTCAGAGCATCAGCGTGGAAGAGCCATGGCCTGTTCTTGGGTCAAGCCTAATTTTCTTCTAGACTAGGTTTTATTTACTGGGACAGTTTTATAGAGGTAGGTGGCAAAGAGAAAAAGCTAGACACAGGTGACATCAGAAGGAGCCAGATTAGAACATAGTGCCAAAGTTAGCATGAGAATAAGCAGAGCAATTAAGAAGAAGCTGAGAGGAGTCAGATTGAATCAGTCAACTTGGAATATTAGATTGTATGGAGTCTAGTGGTTTCCAGGCCTATGGCTAGGTATAGTTTGTTGAGGTATGGTCTTGTGCTAAGTGTGGGCCCTGATTGGCCTAGAGATGAGAGGGTCTGCATATAGACCCAGGTGATGCTATGTGACCTTGCCCCCAAGTTATTTCTGATTGGGAAATAAAGACACCAACAGTCAGTAGCTGGGAAGAAGAGACATAGGCAGATTTTAGTGTTCATGGAACTGGGGAATCAAGAAAGAATCAGGGAGAGAAGAAAGAAGGAAGGAGACGCCACCAGGGGACAGAGAGTTGTGAAAATATTGCCCTGAGGGCTGTCCAGTTGGATTTAAAAGCAGCTCAAATGAAACATAGTAAAATAACTTGGATTAGCAATAAGAAAGTAGACACTAATAGCATAGAGAATATATATCTGCCCAGCTCTTGTGCTGTTTAAGGCTTATTGTAAATATAAAAGTTTGGGGATGTGTTTTATCCTGGAACTGAATGATCAAGGCAGGGTAGAAAACCTGTATTGGGATCGAAAATTTCTACAACAATAGTTAGAACAAAGAAAGAAGCACTCTGGGCTTAGCCCAATCTGTGTATTTGAACAGCTTGGGTATGGCTTTCATATCATCTCTTCATCTGAGGAAATAAAACTAAAATTTACAAACATCAAAATAAATGGAGAGAAAGTTAAAGAAGTTCCAGTAAAATCAGGGACAGGACAAAGTTGACCTCTCTCCTTATCTAGTCAATATGATACCTGAACTTTTATCTAGAGCAATAAGACAACCAAAGGAGATCAAAGGGCTACAAATTGAAAAGGAAAAAGGAAAAGTATTTCGATTTGCAGGTGATATGACAGTATACATAAGCAACCCCAAAATTCAAACCAGAGAATTCCTACATCTGACAGACACCTTCATCAAATTGGCTGGATACAAAATTATCTCCAAAAAAAAGTATACATCCATTATACATACAATAAAATGTATGAAAAAGAAATTAAGGAAATAATACTTTTATAATAGCCACAAAGAATATTAAATATCTTGGTATAACTCTTTAAAAGCAAGAGGATCAGGGATCAGTAGGATTAACATAGTAAAAATGTCCACCTTACCAAAACAATCTACACATTCAACACAATTCCTTACACATCTTGAAAAATCAGTACTCAACTCCATACAGAAAAACAATAAAACTTAGGTTAGCTAAAACAATCATGTACAATAAAAGAACTTCTGCAGATATCACCACCATCTCTGATCTCAAGATATATTACAGAGTAATAGTAATAAAACCCACATGGTATTGACATAAAAACAGACGGATGATCAATTGAACTTAATTGAAAACCTAGCAGTAAACCTGCATGCATACAGAGTTTTGAATTTTGACAAAGAAGCCAAAACTATACAATGAATAAAAGAAAGCATCTTCATCAAATGGTACTGGTCTAACTAGATATCTGCATGTAGGTGAAAAAATCTTCACCAACCCTCTATTAGACAGAGGGCTGATATTCAAAATATATAAAGAACTCAAGAAAGTAGACATCAACAAACCAAATAATTCAATTTAAATAAATGAGGTACAAAGCTAAACAGAGAATTCTCAACAGAGGAATCTCTAATGACCTTAGCTGTGACTCACAACACTGGGGATATGGAACCTGAAGAGGCCACCTCCTGTAGCCAGGCAGGAACCCCAGGGGAGCAATAGAGACAACAACCCACACACAAAATTTTCAACCCCAAATGTATCTTGTCTACAAGAAATGCAGGCATGGTGGTATGAAGCAGAGACTGAGAATGGCCAATGACTAACCAGCCCAATATGTTACCCATCCCATGGGCAAGTACAATCACTAACACTATAAATGATATTCTGTTATGCTTGCAGACAGAAGAATGTTGTCTTCTGAAAGACTCCACCCAGCAGCTGACTCAAGCAGATGCAGACACCCACAGTCAAACAGTGGATGAAGCTTGGGACTCTAATGGAAGAATAGGAGGAAGGATTGCAGCCCATAGGGGATAGGAACTCCACAGAAAGACCAACAGAGTCAACTAACATGGACCCTCGGGGCTCTCAGAATCTGAACCACCAACCAAAGAACATACATAGGCTAGACTTAGGCCTCCTCACAAATATGTAGCACATGTGCAGCTTGGCCTTCATGAGGGTCCCGAACAACTGGAGTGGGCGCTATCTCAAAAGCTGTTGCCTGTACATGGGATATCTTTTACTAGCTGGGTTGCCCTGTCTGGCCTCAGTGAGAGAGGAACTGCCAAGCCTCACAGACTTAAAGTGCCAGGGGTGGGGGAAATACCAAGAGGGACCCGCAGCCACTCAAAATAGGGAATGTGGGATAGTGGAAGGATCATGGAGAGAGAGTAAGTGGGAGGGGGCTGTGAGTGGGATGTAAAGTGCATAAATAAAAAAATTTAAAAAAATACTGCTTCAATAAACAATGAAAAAAAGAACAAAGCAAACAGATAAACAAAGCGAAAATATACAGCTCATGCTGCTGAGAATGTAGGGAAAAGGAGAATACTCATATAGTGCTGATAGGACTGAGAGCTTCTACTGCCACTATAGAAATCAGTGTGATGGTTCTAAGCTGGAAATAGGGCTCCTCAATATCCAGCTCCACCACTCTTGGGCATATACACAAAGAATGCTACATCTTTCGACTGGGACACCTGCTCAACCATGTTTATTGCTACTCTATTCATACTAAGCAGAAATTAGAAACAACCTAAATATCCATCAGTGAAAAACATAAATAAAAAATGTGTTAAGTATATATAATGGAATATTATTCAGCTTTTAAAAAGTGAAATCATGCTCTCCAATCTGTATTTGCTTGGGGGCAGATCAGCCTGTCTTACCCCTCCCCCTCCCAACACTACATGTTCTGCAGGGCTCAGGTAAGATAGCCACCTAAACAAACACAGTAGCTAGGACCCCCTTCAATGACAAAGACAGACACTACCTCAAAGTAAAAAGGTTGGAAAAAAGTTTTCCAAACAAATTGTTCCAAAAAACAAGCAGAGTTGCCATTCTAATATCCAATAAAATAGACATTCAACCAAAAGTTGTCAAACAAGATGGGAAAGGATGCTTCATATTCATCAAAGGAAACATCCACCAAGGTAAAATCTCAATTCTGAACATCTATGCCTCAAATGCAAGGGCACCCACATCCATAAAAGAAACTTTACTAAAGCTCAAAACACACCTTGAACCCCACACAATAATAGTGGGAGACTTCAACACCCCATTCTTACCAATGGACAGGTCATTGAAACATAAACTAAACAGAGACATAGTGAAACTAATAGAGGTTATGAACCAAATGGATTTAACAGACATTCCACCCTAAAACAAAAGAATATACCTTCTTCTCAGCACCTCACAGTATCTTCTCCAAAACTGACCATATAATCAGTCACAAAACAAGCCTTAACAGATACAAGAATATTGAAATAATCCCATGCATCTTATTAGATCACCAATGGCTACAGGTAGACTTCAAACAACAAAAACAAGAGAAAGCAATACACCCATGGAAACTGAACAACTCTCTACTCAATGATAACTTGGTCAGGAAGGAAATAAAGAAAAAAAAAAAAGAAAGACTTTCTAGAATTCCAAACAAAGGCACAGTATGCCCAAACTTATGGGATACAATAAAAGCAGTGCTGAGAGGAAAGTTCATAGCACTAAGTGCTCTTGTAAAGAAACTGGAGAGATCCTACACTAGCAACTTGAACAACCCCAGAATAAAAAGAAGCAAACACACTCAAGAGGAGTATAATGCAAGAAATAATCAAACTCACTCCTAAAACCAAGCAATTAGAAACAAAGAAAAGAGAATGAGACAAAGAATCAACAAAACCAAAAGCTGGTTGTTTGAGAAAATCAACAAGACAGATAAACCCTTAGCCAAACTAACTAAAAGGCACAGAAACTGTATCAAAATTAACAAACTTAAATATGGAAAGGGAGGCATAACAACAGGAACCAAGTCTTTAAAAAAAAAAAAAATTATCAGATCTGTAGTTTTCTTTCTTTGCTGGGTCTTTGTGAGGTTTTGGTATCAGTTTAACTGTAGCCTCATAGAATGAATTAGGTTTCTGTTTCAATTTTGTGGAATGGTTTGAAGAGTATTGGTATAAGATCATCTTTGAAGGTACAATAGAATTCTGCACTCAACCCATCTGGTCCTGGGCTTTTTTTGGTTGGGAGACTTTTAATGACTACTTCTATTTCTTTAGGGGTTATGGAACTGTTTAGATGGTTTATCTGATCCTGACTTAACTTTGGTATTTGGTATCTGTCTAGAAACTTGTCCATTTCATCTAGATTTTCCAATTTTGTTGAGTATAGGCTTTTGTAGTAGGATCTGATGATTTGTTTTTTTAATTTCCTCAGATTCTGTTGTTATATCTCCCTTTTCATTTCTGATCTTGTTAATTTGGATACTGTCTCGGTGCCCTCTGGTTAGTATGGCTAAGGGTTTATCTATCTTGTTGATTTTCTTAAAGAACTAGCTCCTGGATTTGTTGATTCTTTGTAGAGTTCTTTTTGTTTCTACTTGGTTGATTTCAGCCCTAAGTTTGATTATTTCCTACCTTCTACTCCTCTTGGGTGTATTAGCTTCTTTTTGTTCTAGAGCTTTCAGGTGTGCTGTTAAGCTGCTAGTGTATGCTCTCTCCAGTTTTGAATATCGATGCAGAAATACTCAATAAAGTTCTCGCAGACCGAATCCAAGAACACATCAAAATGATGATTCATCACAATTAAGTAGGCTTCATCCCAGGGATGCAGGGATGGTTTAATATCCGGAAATCAATCAATGTAATCCACGACATAACGAAACTCAAAGAAAAAAAAAAAAACCACATGGTCATTTCATTACATGCTGAGAAAGTATTTGACAAAATTCAACATCCCTTCATGATAAAAGACTTGGAAAGATCAGGAATTCAAGGCCCATATCTAAACATAGTAAAAGCAATATACAGCAAACCAGAAGCCAACATCAACCCAAATGGGGAGAAACTTGAAGCATTCCCACTAAAATCAGGGACAAGACAAGGCTGTCCACTCTCTCCCTATCTATTCAATATAGTACTTGAAGTTCTAGCTAGAGCAATTAGACAACAAAAGGAGGTCAAAGGGATACAAATTGGAAAGGAAGAAATCAAAATATCACTATTTGCAGATGATACGGTGGTATACTTAAGTGACCCAAACAACTCCACCTGAGAACTGCTACAGCTAATAATCAACTTCAGCAAAGTGGCTAGATTCAAAATTAACTCAAACAAATCAGTAGCCTTCCTATACTCGAATGATAAGCAGGCTGGGAAAGAAATTAGGGAAATGACACTCTTCACAATAATCACAAACAATATAAAGTATCTTGATGTCACTCTAACCAAACAAGAGAAAGATCTGTATGACAAGAACTTCAAGTCTCTGAAGAAAGAAATCAAAGAAGATTGCAGAAGATGGAGAGATCTCCCATGTTCATGGATTGGCAGGATTAGTATAGTAAAAATGGCCATCTTGCCAAAAGCAATCTACGGATTCAATGCCATCCCCATCAAAATTCCAACTCAATTCTTCATAGACGTAAAAAGAGCAATTCTCAAATTCATTAGGAATAACAAAAAAACCCAGGATAGCAAAAACTATTCTCAACAATAAAAGAACTTCTGGGGGAATCAGCATCCCTGACCTCAGGCTATACTACAGAACAGTAGTGATAAAAACGGCATGGTATTGGTACAGTGACAGGCAGGTAGATCAATGGAATAGAATTGAAGACCCAGAAATGAACCCACACACTTATGGTCACTTGATCTTTGACAAAGGAGCTAAAACCATCCAGTGGATACAAGACAGCATTTTCAACAAATGGTGCTGGCTCAACTGGTGGTCAACATGTAGAAGAATGCAAATTGATTCATTCCTATCTCCCTGTACAAAGCTCAAGTCCAAGTGGATCAAGGACCTCCACATAAAACAAGATACACTGAATCTAATAGAAGAGAAAGTGGGGAAAAGTCTCGAACACATTTCAACTCTCTTTGGGGCTAGGTGCATTGTCTACCACTGATGCCAGACAAGGAAGCCTAGCTAGAACATATTCCACAAACAGGCAACAGCTTTTGGGACAACCCCTGCTCCAGTTGTTTCTGATCCACATAAAGGCCAAGTTGCTTATCTCCTACATATATGCAGGAGGCCTAGGCCCAGTCCATGTATACTCTTTGGTAGGTGGTTCAGTCTCTGAGAGCCCCAGGTTAGCTGACTCTGTTCATCTTCCTGTGGAGTTCCTATCCCTTTTGGGGCCCTTGATACTTCCTGAAATCTTCTGCAAGAGTCCCCAAGCTCCATCCATTGTTTGGCTGTGTGAGTGTCTGCATCTGTGGAACCTCTTAGAGGACAGCAATGCAAGATTCTTGTCTGGAAGCAAAACAGAGTATCACTAATAATGTCAGGGATTGGTGCTTGCCCATGGGATGGTTCTCTTCTAGTTAGACAAAGGCTGAGGACATAGAAAAAGGAAGTCAGAAACATATAAAACAATGACTTCTCATTAAGTGGGACACACCCTGGAAAGACAAGGCCAATTCAACATTCAAATGCACCAGGGTAATTAGGTGTACTTACAATAGCAGCAGCAACAACAACAAAAGTAACCTTCTACCTACCAAGTGGTACAAAATAGGAATTTGACAAAATATATCCATTTATATCCACTTAACATTCCCATAACAGAAATTTTCCTTTCTAATAAATAGCATTTGCAAAATCATAAAATATTGTCTGTTGTGCTTTAAGTCAAGAAACAAAGAAACAAGACCTGAACAATATTTTCCCTTATTGCATATTTCACTCATTTCACTTTATTAATTCATATATATTCTTTAGCAAACAGAGCTCTTGCTTGTATACAATTGTACTTATTGGCTTATACTCCTTTGTTTTATTTGTGGAATTATTTTTCAACAATGTATTCTCTACATATTCCTTTCAAATTATAGAACATTTCTCTCCTTTCTGGCCCTGTCTTGAAGCCTTTTTATCTTTTTCTTTTTCTCATGAAAAATCTCTTCCAGTAAATCTGCTACTGTTTTTGTAATTATTAATTATTGAACATATATTGTAGTATGACATTTAATTTTGTAATTTCTCCTCCCCATCAGTTTAAAGCTCCTAGAAGAGAGAAAATAACTTTACTGTCTTCTCCACAGCACCCACAGAGGACCTTGAGTAAAGTTCATCATCATTTACTATTTCTTAAGCAAGATAAAAGTTTATTACTGAATGCCAATGCCTTTCTTGTTACCTGTCATCTACAAAGTATAGAATCTTGCTATTTCATTTCATTCATTCAGTTAACATCTTTCCGTATAGGTCATCTTCTACTGACATAGTTGTTGAAAGCTATATAAGGCTTAATTGTGATGCAATTTTACATTTTATAAGTGTGTGCTACCTCAGTGACAGCACATGACTGAAAATCTTTACCAGTTCAGCAAGCAAATAATGCACTTTTTCAAAGAAAAATTATAACTGAAATTCAAAAACCTCATTCAAATGGACTATAATAGGGAATTATTAAACTGATATTTCATTATATACCTTCAAAAGCCAAAGAGAATCATAGGCATGTAAAAACAGGTAACATTTTTTTCTATTCATCTCACAGATTGGAAAGTTGCAGTTTTGTGTTAATTAGCAATAGAGCTGCAAAGCTAGAAGAAAACAGATAATTCATTTATAATAAATCTCAACTAAAATTTCATTGGATTATGCTAAGCACACCTCTAAATATACTTTCTAGTCACTATGCTGAGACACAGAATTCTTAAGACTATGTCAATATATGCAAAAAAAAGATAAAAGACTTTAACAAAAATATGACATTGACCAAAAAGCTGCTATCATGGTTATTGTCAGAAAGAATTTATTTCCTCTATATTTGATACTACAGATCCATTGTCCTCCACAGAGAGTATGTGGACTCAAAACTTGTTAAATAGGTGGCAGAAATGTATATAGTTAGCAATGTAATCTAGACATACTTTTTATGAAATGAAGCAACAGTTGTTTGTTAATACACAGCATATTCTCAGAAGAAAAAAACAACTAAGAAAACTAAGAAAACTGTCAACGCCTAACAAGGTAAAAAGTTCACTGACATTGAAAGAAAGGAAAAAAGAAGATTGTTGTGTTTATAAAAATACAAAGAAATATATGTTCTATGGATGTAGGGGGAGGTAGGTGTGTGTGTAGGGGAAGGGTCATGCTGAGACATCCCTTCCCCCTGAGGGACCAGCCACACCAGGGTATACTATAGAATAGTTTATTTAGGGCATGGGGAGGGGAGTCAAGAGGTCAGTAGAGGCAGAGAAAGGCAGAGAGAGGGAGAGAGTAGAGAAGTAGAGAGGCTGGCCATGACCACATGGAGAGAGGGGAGGGGAAGGGAATAGGGAGAGGCAAGAGATAAGAGGAGCAAGAGAAGCAAGAGCAAGAGAGGAGTGGCAAGCAGCCCCTTTTATAGTGGGTCAGGCCCACATGGCTGTTACCAGGTAACTGTGGGGAAGAGCATAACTGGCTGTTGCCAGGTACCTGTGGGGTGGAGTTTAGACAGAGTGCTAACAAAGATAAAGAACAACAAAAATCGAGGTAATAGATCAAATCAATTCAACATAGATGCTTTGAAGTGCAGTCATAAATAAAGATAAAAATGAAAGCCACTATTTGGAATGAAGAAAACTCTTCACAGAGGGCATAAATTAACTACTGTTCTTTCATTTTCAAGTCCTCTAAATAGTTGTTGTTGTTGTTGTTGTTTTTTACAATCTCATATAAGCCTCTTCAGGTTTAAGACCATTTTTAAAAAAAAAAAATTTTTTTTTTGTGCTTCTTCCTTGAATCATAGCATTTCCACTTGTTTTCCTTATAGGTTGTTCTGGAATGACAAAGTGTTAGATTCATTATCATTACTGCACAAAATCATCAGTGTTTGTACAGAGGACTCCCTCTCCTACTTACATAAATTATTTTACCAAGATTGTAGGGTTCTGTTCTAATGAACCACTTGGTTTCAAGCCTTTTAAATAATTGGAAATTATTTAAGGTAAACATTGATGTTAGTGGAACTTAAAGGAAAACTGTAACAACAAGGCAAGAGGTTTCAAAAACAGTAAGGGGTCTTCATTCTGCAGAACCAGAAAGGGGGTGTTTCCGCCACAGGAGGGCATGGTTGGTTGTATCTAGGTTTTTTTATCTTTGTAGTCTTTCTCCTATAACCTTAAGATGTCAAGATGACTTAGCTGTCATTTGACCCAAATACAATTTCCCAAATCGACATCTTTCCGGTAAAGACAATGCCCAAAATAGCCTAAAATAGCAGCAGCAGCAGCAGCATCCATAGCAAGTGTATCTCATTATAAAGGACTTTTTATTTCGGGTACATTCATCTTCTTGCAAGCTTTGGGTGTATAATTTTTTTCTAGGACAATTTTCTGTTCTGTTCAATGACCTAGCCATTCAAATCTCAAGACTGTAGACAGAAGAAAGAAAATCTGAATAACAGAAGAATAACAGACAGTTTTTCTTGGCTATCAGCCTATTGTTTCTTTAATGTAGGGCAATGATTTCCTTTGGTTGGTAAGGCCAAATGTGGCTCCAAAGTCAACAGTTCTTGTGAGATCACATGTTTAAAAGTACATGTGAGGGCTAGAGAGATGGCTTAGCAGTTCAGAGCATGTACTGCTCCTTCAGACAATGTGAGCATGGTTCCTAACATCCACAGTAGGTTGCTCACAACCACTTGTAACTCCATCTCCAGAGGATCCTATGCCCTCTTCTAACCGTAGTGAGCACTGTGCTTAAATATACAAGCACACACATATACATACAATTAGAAATATTTTAAAGTATATATGAAATTCTCCTTAAATTTTCATGGTTTAGTATTTGAATGATAAAAGTTTCAATGAATGATTTTTGAAAATTCAACTTTAAAGACCTTTGGTGCAGGCACAGATTCTATTAAGGCCAGAAGCAAGTACTAAAATCAATATCCATTCAGAGTGTCTTATCTGTAACCAAATAAAAGTGTGTAGCAGTAATTCTTGCTATTCCTTTCAGTTAACTAAAAATCATACAAAATTTTATGTTCACCAAGTAATTTATTATACCATTATACTAACAAACTGTAAGCAATAAGACAGTTGTCTATAAGCACAGAACTAATAAAATAAACATCAATTAACATGCTCCCATACAGGAGAGAGGGATCTTTATAGTGTTCTAGAGTGATTTTCATGATGTATCATTAAGTAGAACCATAATTTCACCTCCCACCCACCAAATACCCAAGTCATAGCTTAGTCTAGTGACCTTCTATATCACTTTTTCTACATAAAGTGATTTAGACAATGTTTTTAAGACAACACTAATAAATATGCTCAAGGTATTCAAAGAGGATATGAAAAAATGCCCAAATAAAGATCATGATAGAGAGGTGGGGGTGGATCTGGGAGAAGTTGAGGGAGGAGTATCTATGATGAAAATATATACTATGAAATTCTCAAAGAATTAATAAAATATTATTTCCAAGCATATGTATTCCATTTTATTTCATTGGTTACTGCCAAGGTATATGTATGACTATTACATCAGTAGTTTTATTTTCTATGCCAGTTATTGTTGTGGTTCAAAGCCATCATAGCTGAAAAGGACTATCTAGTTGCTTCCCTCATTTTGAAACTTGCATGGTGCTTTCTGGTACCAAGGATGCAAGAATTGAGGGAAGGGACTTTTATGTCAGACTCCATGCTGATCCTCCAGGTCTTGTGTCCAAAGAATATGGTCTCTTTACTTTGGACTTATCTTTAATGTCTAGGGTATAACTAAGGGCAACATTAATAGCCTAAAATGTTTTGAAAGTCTCTTAAACAACCTCAGCCAACAACTCAAAAGCTTCTCATGCCTAGTGTTGGGATTTCTGTTAGAAAGTCTATGGCTTCTCTGAGGGAACATTGTCAGTCCATATGAGAAAATTTTATGTGTGTGTGTGTGTGTGTGTGTGTGTGCGCGCGCGCACGCACGCGCATAAACAGCCTTATAGTAAAACAGTTACTGTGTGACTCCTTAAGATTTTCTCAGACATTCTTACTATTATTTTATCCTCCTCCTTTCACATTTGTCTTCTTCCCTACTCTCTAATAAAAATCTCCCTAATTTTCCCCATTTCCTTTTTCATATCATTTATACCCCACTTTAACATTGTAATTCTCGTTACTATTGCCCCCCCCCCAATAATGGTACCTGTCTTAGTTAGGGTTATCATTGCTATGATGAAACCCCATGGCCAAAAGCAACTTAAGAGAGAAAAGGGCTTATTTCACTTATACTTCCACGTCATTGTTCATCTCCAAAGGAAGTCAGGACAGGAATTCAAACAGTACTGGACCCTGTAGGTAGGAGCTGATGGTTAAGGGCTTCTTACTGGTTTTCTCCCCACGGCCTCCACAAACTGACTCCTTATAGCACCCAGGGCTACCAGCCCAGAGACTGGATCACCTTACATAGGCTGGGTCCTCCCCCATAGATCACTAATTAAGAAAATGTCTTACAGACTGATTGTATGAAGGCGTTTTCTCATTTGAGACTCCTTTCCATCAGATAACTCTGTCTTATGTCAAGTTGACAGAAAACCAGCCAAAATAATTGACACCTTATCAACTTGACACACAAACACATCATTTTTAAGCTGTGTCTGCATCAGTGTTTTATTGCCATGGAGAGGCATCATGACCACAGCAACTCATAAAAGGAAGCATTTAACTGGGGCTTACTTACTGTTTCAGAGGTTTAGTCCATTATCAATGATGTAAGATGTATGGCTTCAAACCCCATCCTCAGTGACATACTTTCTCCAACAAGGCTTCATCTCCTAATTCATTCAAATAGTGCCACTCTCTGATGACAAAACATTCAAATCTAGTAACCTATGGGGACCCTTCTTATTCAAACCACCACATTCCACTCCCTGGCCCCCCAAAGAATATACAGCCATATCATGATGCAAAACTACATTCATGTCAGCTTCAAAAGTCCCCATAGTCTATTACAATCTTAATACTGTTTAAAAGTCCAAAGTTCAAAGACCATTTTGAAACTTATTGGAAATCACTTAACTGTAAATAACCCTTTATAAAATCAAATCAAAAAGCAGATCACATTCAGTGCTACAAAATATACATCATGATTTTAAAAGGGAGAAAGGGTACCATAGGGAGAAAATACTGGACCAAAGTAAAACTAAAAAAGAGCAAACTCCAAATTCTGCATCTCCATGTATGATATTAAAGAGCTCTTTAGATTTCCAATTCCTTTCAGTTTTGAAGACTACAATAGTGCTTCCCCCACCTCCTTGAGCTATTTCCACACCATGTGTGCATTTTTTATTGGCAGGTTCCTCACAAATCTGGCATCTCCAATATCTTGGGGTCTTCAACAAAATCCAGGTTTCACTTTTACAGCTTCATCCTATGACCTCTCTAGGCTTCATGGCAGGAACATCTCTGACACCTGCCTAGACTCGGTAGCTTACCTTAGCCACAAACAAAGATTAGTCCACCATTTTCCTGTATCCTTGACTCTAAAGCCAGAACCACAAGCCCAAAGCTTCCAACGTCTGCTGTTACCTAGGGCTGGAACTTGTTCCTCTCTTTCAGTTACATTTGCATCAGCTTTCTGCTGTTGTTTCCTTTACTGCTTATGCCTAGTTTGCTGGGGTCCTGCCTTAGATCATCACTCCCCTTGTTTCATTTAACAGCAGGCTTTTCTTTAAATGTTTATTTCCTTGAGCACTTAAATTAGCTCCATTAAACTTCCTTGTGCCCCCTCACTCCTCAAACTGCCCATTTTACATATTCCCCTGATCAGCTAGTTTATTTTCATTATAGATCTGCATAAGAGAGACCACTCATCTCTTAACCACAGGACAGAGTCAGTACTAGCTTGTCTTGAAATTTCTTTCTGCCAACACTGTTAAACCCTTCAATTTAATCTCAGGCAAAATTTTTACACAAAACAGAAGGCAATCAGATTTTCCACCAAAATAACACAAGAATGAGCTCTAGGCCACTTTCTAATATTCTCCTCAGAAACCTCTTGAGCTGGGCCATCATCATCTATATTGCTCTCATCGCCACTGTCTTCTGTTCTCTTTCTATTATGATCCATTAAGCCTGACTTAAAGAATTTAATTGTTTTCTGTTATGGTTTGTTTTATGCTTAGCCTAGGGAGTGGCACTATTAGAAGGTATGGCCCTGTTGAAGTAAGGTGTGGCCTTGTTGGAGTAGGTGTGTGACTGTGGGTGTGGGCTTTAAGACCCTCATCCTTGCTGCCTGGAAGCCAGTATTCTGCTAGCAGCCTTCAGATGAAGGTGAAGAACTCTCAGCTCCTCCTTCACCACGCCTGCCTGGATGTCGTGTTCCCATCTTGATGATAAAAGACTAAACCTCTGAACCTGTAAGTCAGCCCCAGTTAAATGTTGTCCTTATAAGAGTTGCCTTGCTCATGGTATCCATTCAGAGCAGTAAAACCCTAACTAAGACACTTTCCTAATCCAAAGTCCCAAAGTCAGCACTCTACCAAAAAGCAGAATGGTCTCCAGCCTGTCATACTAATACCCCAATTCCTAGTAGCTACTTCTGTCCTAGTCAGTGTTCTATTGCTGAAATGAGACATCATGACCATGGTAATTCTTATAAAAGAAAGCACTTAGCTGGGGCTCGCTTACCATTTCTGGAGAATTAGCAAAGAGTTCCACTTACAGATCCACAGATATCACAAAGAGAGAATCTGGGCTTGAAACATCAAAGCCATCCTTGAGTGACACACTTCCTTTACCAAAATGATACCTCCTAAATCATTCAAAAAGTACCACTCTCTGATGACCAAGCATTCAAATCTATAAGCCTATGGATGCCATTCTTATTCATCCATCAGAAACCATAAACTTTTCTTTCTTGTTTGTCCTCAAAAATCACACATTGATAATAACATTATAACAGAAACTAGACAACACAGTATCCTTTTTCTTTCCTAGTTTCTGTAGTTACTCCAGGTTATATGTTCACATCTGAATACTTATAGCTCAGAATTGTAAGTGAAAGAGAAAATATGGCACTTCTCTTTCTGGATCTGGCTTACCTCACTAAAAATAATTTTTTCTAGGTCTCTACATAGTCAAAAATTGCATTTCATTATTATCATTATTAATAGCTGGATAGACTCCTATAATGTATATGTACCACATTTTCATTATCCATTCATCAATTTAAAGACACTAGGGTTGTTTCTATTTTCTAGCTCTTGTGAATAGAGTAGCAATAAATATGCTGACAAATATCTGGAGTAGGATATAGAATCTTTTGGGCATATACCAAACAGTGGTATAACTCTATAGTCACATAAGAGATTTTTTTTTTTTTTGGTTTGTTGTCAGTTTGATTTTTCACCAAACGTTAATAGGTCTCCCTTTTCTCTACATCTTCTTCAGTGTTTATTGCCAGTTATTTTCTTGGTTTTTCCATTCTTGCTGGAATAAGATGAAGTTTAAAGTTGTTTTTATTTTGTTTCCCTAATTGATAAGAATGATGAGCTTTTTAAGGTAATTATTATCCATTTTAATTTTTGTGTGTAGAGTAGGGGAACTCTCTGCTCATATCACATATTCTTTTTAATGGATCAATAGTAGTCATTCCTGAGATCCTATATACACAGATGACATCATACAGACTGAGTAAGTTTTACTTACATTATTTAGGGATAAGTATATATATTAAAGAATAAGAAGATTATAAACTTTTGAAAATGCAAAGCGAAACACTTGGGGGGAGGAAAGGAGAGGGATGCATTTATTTAATAATATTATAATTTCAAAATATAAGAAAATATATTAAAATATATAGCAAGTGGGTAAATAAGAGAAAAATATACCTATAAAATGAAAAGGATAAGTGAAATCTTATTTAAAATGGCAATTTATAGAAAGAAAAGGAAATGGAAATAAGAAAAAATTAACATTTGTTTCAATACACTTATGCTGTAGAATTTGTATTTGTAATCAACAAATGTGTTAAATATAACAAAAATTAATTTCAAAAGATAATGCAGTCCATATAATTTGATGCATCTTCATATATCCTGTCAAGTTAATGGCATAATCATAAGAAGTATTAAGTAACTTTAAAAGGCAGACTATTAGCTGAATATTCACAGTAGAATTCACTAGGGAATAATTTTTTCTTTATGCCTTTCTGTTTTTCTTATTATTTCATAAGACAATTTTTAAAACTTAAAAATTAAGACTGTCTCACCTAGGGGAACAAAAATCACTTTCTACAAAAGTACAAATAAACCCACTTGTGGAAAACTGAAAGTAAACTACAATTTTACTCAAAAGCAAATTTCCATGAGAAAACTGTTGTTTTGTAACACTGTGTGCCATCTTTTCAAATGCTGTTTACTAATGAAGGAAACCCCATAATCCTTGACCATTTTTATCCTTGATAGACTTCTGCTTTATCTAGAAAGAACTTACTGTCCAAAACTGAATTCGACTATGTTTGTGGAAACAAAACAACGTGACTTAGAGCCAATTACTAAGGAAAGGAAAAAAAATAATTTGAAAATTAATTTCAAGTAACTTAAAAATCAATTTCTAGAGTGTTCAACTAAATCAACTTTCACACGAAAACTCTTATAATACAGGTCTTTACAAAAGAATTATCAGATAGATTTTTAAAAGTTCAGTTGATAATCAAGTTTATTTTTCAGAGTTGGAAAAAGTTTTACACATGCACAGAGTTGTCATACTGAATGCTAATGGAGGATCTCCTTCAAATCTATCTCTACAATAAATTGAACACTGCACCATCATAGAGGTCATAGCACATTTCCTTGTAACATACCTAGGATAAAGGAGCAGAGAGCCGTGCTAGCAGTGTTCATTATGACCAGGAGGCTTGCAACCTACGTGAGTCACTGCACATGTTGTCAGAACTTAGAAAGCAAATGGGTAGTAGAAAGAAACTAAGTTTGTAATTAGAAAAGACAAAACCTGCTCTGAATCAAAGATACAAAGTATGCTGCTAGAGTAAGAGGCATCAGGTTAAGTGGCTAAGCAAATCTAGAATACAAGCCAAAGGAAAATATCAGCGTGTACTTGGGCTACAGATGGGTTGTCAGCATCAGATGAAATTAGGCATCATTTAACAGCACCTAAAAACATGAGCGGAGTGAAAATTCAGAATTTTTTTTCCAAATATCATTTGAGGTAGGTTATCATTAAAGTAAATACTTTGTAGATGAAGAAATAAACCAATTTCAAAAGGATGAGCATTTAAATTTAGTGCTAACTTGATCTTATCTTGTTTTACATAGCTGTTAATCCTGTCTAATCCTGGAAAGACTGGAGCCAGAATTTTCATAGAGAGAAAAACCTCTTTTTCTCGAACCTACATCATATCAACCTCTAGCTAGTAGAAATCTCTATTTAGGGGCTTGTTTCAGAGACATTTCCACCTAAGACTCAATACTTTCAATGAGTTGAAAGACTATCTTTGAAACTAACTCAAAACCATATTTTGAAGTCAGGGTAGCTAGAGGATCCAAAAGGCTGTGGGTTATTTATTGCAATATCATAGTAAACCGATATTCAAATTCAATGATAATGAGATGGCTGACTATAAGACCTTGAAAAGCACTTCTACCTGCTACTCCAAGCAGCCCTTTCAAGGCAGCTGGGCTTTGGTAGTCATTGAGAACACTCATAATGAATATTGCTAAATATTATAACTACTCTTCAGTATTTTAAGTGGCTAATTATAATAGTTCATAATATATCCTTATGTACTTTTGTTCCATGGTACAGGATACACCAAATATATATACACACACACACACACACACACACACATATATACTTGCATAGTAAATATAATTTATTATACATATACATGTGCTTGTTGGTTACATTGTTGTACATACCTTTAGTCTCTGGCCAGTCAAAATACCTTAAAAAGTAAAATTTCTAAATGGTGAAATCTTAAAACCATGACGATTAGGGCAATTTTGACCATGAGCTAAAAAGTAAGGTATTGAACACAGCTGATGAGTTCAACAGACGTTCAAGAGGTATGATTGATGCTATCTGTTGACAGCCAGAATCGAGAAGTAAATAGCTACGGTACTCTAGAAAAAAGTCTGTCTTTGGCTTAAGTACTATATAATATATACTATATATATTATACTATAGAAATATGGATTGAGAAACCTAATTTGGAGGCATTCAATATGGGAATTCACAATTTTGTTTCATGAAACTTTGAGGTGTTTTTGAGCTATCTATGCAGAAATACCCAACAGGTTGTTGTATGTAACATAGAGGGGAAATTGTGTCTAGATACATGTTTGTTTGTTTTTCAGTTTTATTGATGCATAACTTACAAGCTATTATATGTTTTCATTGTAAATGCATCATTCAGTTTTTTTCTTTTAAATGTTTGCACTGCCAATATCCAACTTTAGGAAATACCCATAGTGCCTTGGGGATACTGATTTTAATTCTGTCTTTACAGTTTCAGAAATTCTATACAGTCATACAGGATACAGACTTTGTTGTCTGCTTTCTTTCATTTACCACATTGATTTTGAGGTTCACCTATTTTGTTGCTTCTATAAAAAACTAATTTACTATCATTATTGAGTTGTATTCTACTCAATAGATACACTAATTTTATCTACTTGAATGCCGATGGGTATTTGACTATTCTATGATAAACATTTGCCCAACATTTTTTGGCTGAATATGTTTCCATTACTCTTAGAAAAATTTTATATATATATATATATATATATGCACTAATGTGTATCTCAGGAATATATTTGACTTTTAAAGAAATTTTGAAGTTGTTTTACTTAATATTATGCTATATTCGTACCAGTAACATGGGAAAATGGGGACACAGAAGCATAAATAATATACAAGATGTAGTGATTATTCTACATATTTGATCATATTAACCAGAATATGTCATAGGAACATACAACTCCAGGGTCTCAGTGGCTTGTAATAACAAGCAAGTAGTTTTGTCTTGCTCATTCAAAATGCCCAGCAAGGTTGGATGAATTTTAATTTATTCCTTCTTTTCTCTGGAAATGATGAAGCAAGTTTTGTGTGGAATAATTGCCATTTATAATGGTAAATAAGAAATGAAAATGTGTCCAAGTGCAACCTGGCCTTAAAGATTCTGCCTAAAAGTGGAACATACCATTTTCACTCACATTTCTTTGATCACTCCAGTAATATGGACCTCAATGAATGGGACTATAAAATTCACACCTAGGAAAAAGAAGCAATTATAGGTGAAGATGAAGTAATAATCCATACAAATGTCCAGAAGTATAAGAGTCCTGCAGGAAGTGACATTCATTTATTTCTACATACTTAATTGTCTGTAATACTAGTGTGAGTGACAATAAGAACACAATGCAAAGTTTATAGATATAGGATTTATAATTGTGGTCATTTTTTGTATGGGTATATAGTATCATCCATCAAAATGCCAAACACTGTAGTAATTTAATGAACTTCTTCCATATCTGTACTAAAATCTTCCATGAAAGTATCTGGGGTATATAGCTTAGTGGTAAATCATATGTTTCACATGCCCAAGGCTCTGAATTCAACCTCAAGCACTAAAACAAACAAAACAAAAGACTTCTACTGGAAATAGTTTTGGATTAAAACCATGACAAGGGTGATTACAATTCATAGTGAGAAAGACAAAAACTTGACATGTATTGGGAACCCGACGAATTATATTTCTCACCCAAGTGGAAAAACTCTAAGCTAAGCTAGCAGCAGAATTTGGCAATGTCATGCTCATGGTATTCATCCTCCAAAATTTCAGAGCCACAAAAGTCAAGCAACGTGTGGTTTAGTCAAAGTCTCTGCTAGAAGGCCTTTAGAGGCCACTGAATGAAAGTGTTAACATTTAAGTCAACACCAGGATAATGAAAATGTCAGAACCATGGGGTTCCAACTAAGGAAAGCTGCATACATGGAGTAGAGTCAGCTTCAGAAAGAGTCAATGTATGCTACAAGTGGCAGAGCTAGAAGGGTAAGGCAGTTGTTGGCCAGGAAGGCAACTCTGGGCCTCAAAACAATACAGAAAACATGTATTGCTATTGGTTGCTAATCAAACTTTGATGGTAAGATTCTGTTACTAAAGATACTACATGCTTTTGTGCAGGACATATAGAAAACAATCTGAAATTGAATTTGGAACTTTCCTTCCTAGTGGCTAGGTTTTATATTGCCACAAGGTAATATGCAAATTCCTAGAGAGAATTGTTGTCAATTCTATTCATGTTATACTACTGACTTACCAGATAAGACGTGCCACCTGGTATGGGAGTAACTAGCCACTCTCTGAATTTGAAACCCACTCCACAAGAAGGAATTAAAATCTAGTATTGGCTAAAAGCCCAGGGGAGGATATAGTCCTTAGGGGGGACCTACTGCTGTTATATTACAAAGTAGGCATGATGTATCCATCAAATTGTCTTCTGAATATTTATGTCTATGTCCATAGTGGTGCTGTCATATTTGGTCACAGGAGTCTACTTTTGCATTGGTCATCAGTAACTGCAGAGACTGACAACTGATCAATGGGAATAAATGAGAGCCAATATCAGTCATGTCCCTTATCCACTCATCTATTGGCACTGCTCAAGCCTTTAATGATCTAATAGCTGTCTTACATTCATTATTCACATTCTCAAAATCCAAGGTCTCTATTAACACCTGCCTGGCATCAGGGTCTGTTACAACTGTTTTTATAGCTTAAACCAAATCTCTACAAGAAATCTGTGATGGATTCTCCAGAGCCTTGTATTATTTTAGTAAATGAGATGGACCTTTTCCTGGACTCTTCAACCTTGTCCCAAGGTTTTAAAGCTGCCAAGCCATATTGCTCTATAATGGCATCATCAAATAAAACTTGTTCCTGTACACTGAATACCTCCCTTTACCAAGCAATTGATCTCCCTCCCCACTGTAACTGCTGATCAGACTCAAGCACAGAACCTGTCCAGTCTTGGGGGAATAACTCTATTTAGGGTAGCCCAATTACTTAGTATTTGTTTAACCTAAGGAGAATGCATTCCACAAGAAATAATTGCATCTTTAAAACACTTCAGCTCTATCATTTTTATTGAAAATCATGTTATCTTATGATAATCATGATCAACACCATTAGCAGACATGTGCTGTTCAATTATTGGAAAACTGATGGTGATTTCTTAATTTTAGGCCATTCCTCTGACAGAGCACTTGGCTCATTTTTCTTGAAATGGGCGGTTTCTCTTTAATTCTGTGACCCTGCAAGGGATCCTTCTCCTCTCAGCTTCCTGCCCTGCCCAAGACCTGCAGGGACTTGAAACTGAAAGGGCTCAGGGAGAGACATGGTGGCAATCTGTCTTCTAGCCCAGTCTGTTTCCCTCTTTCATCCTTCAGGAAGCTCCTGTCCTCAGTAACCAGATTTGATCTAATCTGTTCTCTCTTTTCCAGTGCTATTATCTTCCCAAGTGCTTTTACATCTACCCATAACTTCTGTAGTTGCACAGCCAATTCTACAACCCTTTCAAAAATGAGAGAACTAGTTGATAAAAGGAAGGTTATAGTTGGAGTGGGAAGGCAGACAGTGACAGGCAATGAACATTATCACAGTAGAGGATACATACAGGAACATGTCATAATAAAACCCATTACTACAAGTAACAAATATACGCTAATAAAATGTGTTTGAAAAATAAATTTAAAATAAATAAATAAATAAATGTACACTTTTCTTATGTATAAAAGGAGTAATTTTGCTATACTCATTAAAATTTGTAGACTTAAATGCAAATGCTTGGTCTTAGTCTTCTATTGCTGTGAAAAGGTACCATGACCTTGGCAACTCTATCATTTCTGAAATTTCTGAAATTCTGAAAGCATTCAATTGACGCTTTCATGCAGTTTCAGAGGATACATCCTTTATCACCATGGAGGAAAACATGGTCACACACAGGCAGACATGGTGCTAAAGATGTGAATGGAAGTTCTACATATGGATCCACAGGCAACAGGTTAGAAAGACTCTAGGCTTAGTATGGGCTTTAGAAATTTCAAACTCTACCCTCACTGATACACTTCCTCCTTCATGGCCATACCTCCTTGTCTAGTCAAATAGTGCCACTCCCTGCTGACAAAATATTGAAATCTAGGAGCCTATGAGTGTTGGAGTGATGATTTTGTACACTATGTGAAAACATATCTGTTCTTTCTTGCCTACCAAATGCATCTTCTTCTTTGTCAAAATAAAATGGCTACAGCCTATAGAAGAAGATAGAATAGAGGGTGGGGCATCTGGCAGAGAGAGAAGGACTTTAGGAAAAGAGTCCGGTATGTGAGATTCGCTTCCAAAAAAGGAACTGAGAGATTAATGAAACTGAGGAGAAGTAACAAGCTATGTTGCAGACTTAGATTAGTATAAACAGGTTAATATAAATTAAGAGCTAGTTGGAGATCAATGCCATAAACATTGTAAATAAAAATAAGCCTTCTTATCATTATTTTCAAACTGGGGCAGGCACTAAGAAGCAGTTATAAAAGATGTCCAACATAAGGGCTTATAAAACACAAGTTTAGAGCCTGAGAAAAAATCCTGATTGGAAAGCATGGAACAAACATCTCCCAGAGCTGGACATGGTTTTCTGGCCAGTTGGAAGAGGGAAACCACAGAACTTCCCAGGATGTGGCCTGCAGGACACCAGCCTTAGAAATGGCTGGCACAGCTTGAACTCAGCAATTTCCCAGAATGGGCTCCCAGCTATTGCCTCCAGGTACAAGGCTAGGCTCTCATGCAAGGGCAAACAGTGGCTCCAACCCAGAACCAGTTGGGTAGCTTGCTAGGCCAATACAAGGGAGCAGAATCAGCCACCATAGACATGTGCTGGTCTGAGGAGCCTACAGACACACCAAAAGGCAGAGAACTGTTTTCCAATTTTGTTGATTGTGTGTGAGAGTGAGAAGCTTCAAAACTTCTAAACTGGTAATATATTAAGTTTAAGAACAATAAAAGAGAAATTGATAGAAATGTGTTGAAAGGTATAAAGATGCTAAAGACACTAAACATAGACAGTCATAGAAAGAAATACTGAGTTTGAATATAAAAAGTAGTCTCTGAAGGAGAACAAGACATTAAAATAACATTTTCTATAATAAAAATGAAAAACACTGTAGAAGGCACTTGGACCTGTTTAACTTTCTTTCAATTATCAGCATACAAGTAACCATATTTTCAATTACAAATTGCAATATTATATATACTTTATAAGAGAAATCAAAATAAAACAGACTTAGAGAAGGGAGAGACTGAAAATTAAGTGCTAGAATGGAGACCATAGAAAAGAGATTGAAAAAAAATCTTCTGATTCCGAATAAAAGACCATCAAAGAAATCCCATCTAAAGCCTACCCCGCCACCTTGTGCCAAGTTTGCAGAATGGCAGCCTATTCAAATGCTAGACAAAGGGATTTCAGCTATAAATCAACACAATCAGACTAGATATATTAATATTGTCAAGGATCAATTACTAGATGAAGGTCTATATGCTAAATTACAAATATAGATTCTGTTTAATGAAACTACCTTAGAGAGTAATGTCATACAATAGCTTATGTATATTATTTTGTAAAGTTTGGAGAATTAAAATATGTACATATATTAATGCATCATACAGTTGACTCATATTCAGGATTTCAATATGCTTTTGCTTTAAGTTCTGAAAAGGAAGATTCTGAGATTGCACATGTATTAGAGATTATGGCTATCTTGGAATTGCCTTTGATGATTGAAGCTGATGATATTTCAGCATATGTATCCAGTAAAGTGCAACAATTATTTTAAACATTATGGCATAGAAAATATTACAAATAAATCCCACAGGAAAGGCAGTTGTGGAGAGATCTAACAGTACTTTAAAAGAGATGCTCATAGAATAGAAGGGGGATAGGAGATCTCCCAGAGACGGATTAAATAATGCTTTATTGATGTTTGATTTTATAAATGTCAGTGAGAAAGATAACACACATACTGAAAAACACTGGATTTTGGAATGAACTGTTGATATATTTATTATACACACATATGAATGATAACCTCAGAATGGAAGGAAGGAAATGTGTTGCATTTGGGGAGAGGTTTTGTCTTTTGTTTCAGCAGAAGAAAAGCTATAAATAACATCTAAATAAATAAAGATTTGATTTAACTAGGAAAGATGTCCTGAAATTCTTGGTTGTAGAAACAAAGAAAGAAACCAAGAACAACAAAGCATGTAAAGTTCTATTAGGGAACAGCTCTGAAACTGACTGAGACATGAATCTCTCCAGCCAGGACAATAGCTATGCATAGCCAATAAATCTTGTTGGCTACAGAGCCCTCAAGACTTATCATGCCATCCTTTCATATGTCATGGATGGAAATTTATATTACAGTTTAGATAAACAGTCCAAGTCACCATTAAAAATTTGATGCCTTCTCCTACTCAGACATAGAGCAGAGCATCATCTTTAGCTGAATTGTACACATGTACATTTCAAATATGTGTTAATGTGGACATGTATATCACCTTTGAAAGTTTATGTTTTTAGAGTAAAAGGACCAGATACCAAAGACAAGTAGCCCAGGTGATCTTATCTCAAAGACTGCCTCAGATGCTGTTTTCTCAAAACTCTAAATCCAGAAAATTTCAATATGGTTAGCTTACAGCCTTATGTACTGTTTCAACCACAAGCTCAGTTAAGACCTGAACATTTCCTTCACATAATGATTAGACAACAAATGATACAGCTATATTTCTTAGGATTTATCCAATATCCCAATTTTCTTATGGTTCCCCCAAAAGAGAACATCTCTTCAAGACAGCAAGAAGAAATTTTAAGAGAATAATGCCTAATTCCCAAGAGGTGGGGTGGGTAGTGTTTGGTCCTTCCATGAGAGATGATGTTTGTGGTCTTTTTAGGGGGTTGGTCCTAAGTTGTTAGTAGTCATGATCAGGGAGGCAACAAAGAAAATGAAATTTGATTCAGAGATTTCTTTTTCACTTTCTTTTTCTTTCCCCTGTTCTTCTTTTTCTCCTATCTAATGTTAGGGCCAAAGGTGATGAGGGATGAAAAGGAAAAAAAAGGGAGGTACAAGAATGATAGCATAAAAGGACTGGTTACTGAATATACTCTTAGATGGAAAAGCATTCGTAAGCCAAATAGTTTACATTTGGTATGGATTTTATACGTTGATACAAAATTAAGATTATATTTTACATATTTACATTTCAACTTTTGTTTAAGGTATTGTGCCTATGTAACTTATTTAAAGATAGAATGTGAAGTCCTTGAAAGCTCCTATTACAAATTGTTTAGGATAATTAAGAAATATAAGTTAGTAATCAGTCAATCAAACTTGTAGTCATATTGGGTACTAATTTAGTTAAATAAATAAGGTTTATTTAGTCTCCTGTAGATTTTTTCAAAGTTGAACAGATAGTGCCTATCCAGATGGTCTTCAAAAATCTCAGAGATATACAGAATATGGCACTGAAAGATATTTTATTAACATAAGACTTTTCATGACAGTAAGACATGTCTGTTTCTGGAAGCACTCCCAACACTACTTCAAAGATGGTGGGCATCAAAGAACCTCCATTTGGAGCTTGCTTCAAATGTACCAAAACTAGCCTCAGGGGCAAAAAAAACTACTCACAGGACATGAAGGAAGTTGATTGACAAGGTAGACAAGTCCTTCAATAGTCCTGCTTCACAAAAAAAGATCTGTCATATACTAGGCTATAAAGCTGAAGATAATGGTCCAACAACACAGAGAAAGGTTGGGTGATTATCCGTGTAGCCAGCAACCTGTCATTTCTTAGCTTTGGAAGCTGCTTGCTCTACATTTCCTATTTACTCAGGCAATATTTATCCTTCTCAAGTCTCTGATGGGGTTGAAGACTAGATATAGTCTCACCATTAAAGTTAAGTTGTTTAAGGTTTAAGAAAATAATCTAAGGTCTAAGAAGACATTGTAAGTGCAAGTTACAATAGTGAATTAGGTACAGAACTTCAGACTCACTACTAAGATAGGATAGATAGGAGAGTGCTTTCTCTAACATTGCCAAATACATATAGACTTGATATTGTGAATGTAATTCCTGTGTAATAGTTTTCATAACTGTTCTTATATATAGTTTATTGATGTTAGAAACAAGCCTTTTTTGGACTAAAAGGGGGAGATGTTAAAGTGATATTTTTGTACACTATCTCTATCCTTCCTTGACTGCCTAATGAACCTTCCTTTTGGTTGAAATTAAAATGGTATGGCCTATAGGAGAAGGTAGGACATCTTTCAGAGAGAGGAGAGCTGTTTGAAAGAGTCAGGGGCAGGAGATTCACTACTGAAACAAGGAAAAAGTCAGGTATATGATACCGAGGAGAGGTAACCAGCCATGTGGCAGCCTAAGCTAAAACCATAAGTATTGTAAATAAAAATAAACCTCAGTGTCATTATTCAGGAACTGGGATGGGCATAGAAAAGCCCAAACGGTTACATATGAGAGCCATTCTCATTCATACTACCACATCCTACTTCTTGGCCACCATAGGCTTGTAGCTATATCATAACACAAAAATACTTCAAAATTTCCCATAGTCTAAAGCATTATTAATACTATTTAAAAGTCCAAAGTTCAAAGTCTCTTCTAAGACTACAATAATCTCTTACCTGTAACTCTTTTTTAAATCAAAATCAAAAAGCAGACCACATACTTCTAACATACAACAACACAGCACATATATTACTATTGCAAACAGAAAAAAAAGAACCACTGTGAGCAAATATTGGACCAAAGCAAGACTGGAAACCAGCAGGAAAAACTCCACATTCTGCACCTCCATGTCTGAAGTCAAAGATTCTAGATCTCTAACTCCTTTCAGTTTTGTTGACTGCAACATACTTCTTTTTCCTGGGCTGGTTCCATACCTAGTTTACAACTCTCCTTGACAGGTATCACCCACATCTTGGGGCTTCCAACAAAATCCAGGCTTCACTTTCAGTATTTCACTCTATGGCCTCTCTGGGCCTCACTCACCTGAATTCAGTGGTATTCCTTAGCCACAAAGAGAGAATCCACAACTACTTTCCTATATCCTTGACTACAAATCCAGAACTAAAAGCCCAAAGTTTCCAAGTTTTTCTGTTTGCTTAGGCCACTACTTGTCCTCCTCTTTCAATTAGATTTTCATCAGCCTTCCGTTGTTGATTGTAGGTCCACGCTCTGCTCTTGATCAGCTGTTGTACACTTGAAGTCTCAGGGTGTGGAGAATCTGGGGAGTACAGCCTCTTCCTGAAGTGAGTTCAGTGGGTATGAACAATCTGGGAGACTGTTTTAGAAGACAGCTTGTTTATTGAAATAGTGGGAATAGCTTACATAGCTCAATCAAGGGGAACAGGAAGACAAAGATAGAAGGGCTGCAGTGGGAGCAGGGGCCTTCTAAGCATATAAGCTATATTGGCAAACTGCAGGTCACATGATTTCTGAGAAGCCAGTTCTCTAGTTGGGGAACAGAAACCTAATTGGCTTCTGGTCTAGAGTTGAGTAGGCCCAATTTAGTGAGGGAGCAGTCCCATTCCTGCTATGCTCCCTGAGAGCTGTCTGGGGTATGGGAAATGCTCTACCATACCTTATCTGGCTTGGAAACCTACAGTTCCCAAGTTGATGGGAAATCCATTGATGGCTTCCTTCACTGCTTAACTTAACTGGATGGCATCTTGTCCTGACATCACCACTCTCCTTGTTCTCTTAAGAATCAGGCTTTTCTTTAAATGTTTTAAATCCTAGAGAACTGGATTTAATCTTCATTACACTTGCTGGTGCTTCATTTCACTTCTATCTGTACATTTTGTATTTTTCCTTGCTCCGTTTGTTCCTTGCATAAGAATAACCATTAATAACTACATGAGAGAGTCAACACTAGGCTATCTTGATATCTCCTCTCCTAAATCCATTGGTCCAAACTATTCAATTTAGCCTTAGGCAGATATTTTCAACAGGTTCAGAAAGCAGCCATATTCTTTGCCAAAATACCACAAGAATGGTCTTAGGCTATTACTAATATTCTCCCCCTATAAACCATCATGAGCTAAACCCATGCAGTTTAAATCACCCTCAGCACTGTTTGCTATGCTCCTACTAGTATGGCCCATTATGTTCAACATGATGTGTTCCACAGCTTTCCTAATCCCATGTCCCAAAATCCACATTCTACCAACAAGCAACACAGATCTGTTACAGTAATACCTTAGTTCCTGGTACTAAGTTATTTATTAGTGGGTGTGAAAAGACACCATGACTAGGGTAACTCTTATAAAAAAAAATACAGTATTTAAATGGGGCTTGCTTATAGTTACAGAGGTTTAGTTCATTATCATCATGGTGGGAAGCATGGTGACATGCGGGCATACATGGTGCTGGAGAAAGGGCTGAGAATTCTACATCTGGATCTGCAAATAGTAGGAAGAGATAACTATTGACTTTGCCTTGGTTGCTTTTAATACTTCAAAACCTACCTTTAATGACACATTTCCTCCAACAAGATTATACTTTCTCCTAATGTTTCTCAAATAGTGTCACTCCTTAATGACTATGAGCATATAGGGCCAGTCTTATGCAAACTATCATATACTTCAACTGTAAAATATACGAGGATGGAGATCGATATATATTTATATATATACATATAAATATACATATATATATATTTATATGTATATATATAAATCAAAGTATAGTAGTGACTATAGTGGTTTAACCAAGAACTCCCCTAGGCTCATATATTTGAATTCTTTGTCACTGGGAAGTAGAATTGTTTGAAAGGATTAGAAGGATTAGGAGGTATGGCCTTATGGAGTAGATAGGATATTGTTAGAATTAAGTGTGCTACTGGGTGACACTTTTTAAAAAAAAAAAAAAAACACATTAGACCTAGCGCCTATCTCTCCTCTCTCCTCTCTCTCTCTCTCTCCTCTCTCCCCCCTCTCTCTCTCCCCTCTCTCTCTCCTTCTCTCCCTTTCTCTCTCCCTCTCTCTCTCCCTCTCTTTCCCCCCCTCTCTGCCAGCCAGCAGATCAAGATGTAAAGCTCTGAGCTACTTCTCTAGCACCAAGCATGCCAGCATACCCCCTGCCATGATGATAAAGGACAAACCCCCTGAAACTGAAAGAAAGGCCCCCAATTAAGTGCTTTCTTTTATGCTGTTCTTTCTTTTATGCCTTGGTCATAGTATTTCTTCACAGCAATAAAGCAATGACTAAGACAGGTACATGGGTTCCTGGAAGTTGGTGCATATAATATTATAAAAGACCTGACTGAGTGTTTAACTGGGAAATCAGAAAAATTCCACACAAAATAGAATCTTTTGTGTTGTGATCAGAAATAAGAAAAACAAGACAAGACTATTTTGTGTTGAGCTATTTACAATTTAATGACCCCAAACCCAGCTTGTACAATGGCTGCCCTGTAACTACATAGATGAAGCCTCCCTCCACTTCCACATTCCACTACTGCATCCTTTAACACCTCTCAAGACCTGAAGTTAAGGCAGAATTGCAAACAGATGACTGTAACCTCAGCTGAGGGCCTAATGACTCTGCCCACCCCCTCCTTCCATGAAGGAATGCCAACAGGCCCCATTTTAGGAATCACTTGCAAGAAATTACAGCTGTTCTGATGAAGGTTAATATGCTTAGAAGTGTTGTGCAACGACAGTGTTAGCCCCTGGTACAAAAGAAGGCCTTTTGTTTAGAAATCTATAACAGCCATTTTGAATATCATTCATATTAGGAACAGAGAAAAATAGAATGAAGTCAAATGCCTGGATTTTAAAAAGAAATTACTCAACTTTTATTCTCACTAAGGATTAGAAATTACTTCAAAACCAACCACCAACCATACTACAGAATTCAGAATGAGCCAACTGCTACTTATTTAGAAGATTCTCAGGGTCAATGATAGTCAGAGATCTGTGAAAGAGAAATTCATTTTAGTCAGTCTTTTCCTCAAATATGAGTCTAATGAAATGCTAAACAGACAGTTCAAGCCTACACTGCTGCTGACATACTACTACTCACAAGGCTCACACAGTACCATTCCTCTGGTATAAATGTTAATCATCCCACAGCTGTTATCAGTTTACCTCTTCAGCTTCCCAAACACACACACACAAAAAAAAAGAGTAAAATTTTAAATTATGTGTTAGAAGAGAGACAAACAGAGTCCTAGGTATATGTATATGTGTCAAGGAGAAAACATAGCCTGTATTATACACAAGGGGGACTAACATCCTATCTTCCAAGTTTTCTAAAACACATATAGAAATACTATGTTTAAATAGTATTCTTGCATTTCAGATACCAGATGTATGACTTTGTATTACCAGAACTTCTTAGGAGCCTTTCCTAGGGAGCCACATATTACTGGGTAAGTTGAGGCCTCTTGCTACAGATTTTACTCATCTTAATAAAAGAATTTAAGATCTGACAAAACTAAAGAAAACTCGGGGAAATTTTTCTATCATTTAAAAGGAAAACCACAGTACAAGCAAGCTGTAAATCTCAATAGCTGGCCATAGGAGGAAAGAGGAAAGAGAAATCTGCTATTTGTCTTCATCTAAAAGGTGCAAAGAGAGGACGTAGCTACAGAGAACAATTTTAAAAAGCTCCAAATATCAGAGAGATGACAAGAAAACTCACACCTTTCTGACTCATAAGACAGTTTCACAGTAGCTCTCTACAGACTGCAAGCTTTCTAGAAAGAAAAAGAACATGAGCTCACTAAAGGGATAATTATTCTTACCATCTCCTTAGCAATGCTTAAGGTGAATCAGCATTTTTGGGAGTGTTCTCTACCAGGTGATTGACTGGGCCAGATAGATTAATTCTTCTGCTTTGGGTAGTGTGTTAAATTAGGAAATCTACCCAAGGCCACTGGTGGATTAGTCTTTGGGCTAGAATGAAATAGCTTTCACTTCACACATCTTATCAGAACCCTGATTAAACCTACTGTAATACTGGAGAATAAATTTCTCCAATATTAAGAAAACTCTTTGACAGATGTCACAAATAATTTTTCTAAGTAAGTGAAAATTGCTCACATTTTTGTTGCTCTGCTTTTAAAATGAAGTATAGTTTATGGGCTTATAGCTATGGCTTACCAGCCAAATGAAAATTGAAAAATTAACAGACCATAGGAGGTCTATTAACAGTTATTTTTACTAGAACATGGGGTTGTTGGCCATTTCTTCCTGCTTTCTTACCCAGATGTTTTTTTAAGAAATGACACAATTTCAACCACAATTTCTATTAAGAAAATCCTACACTGACTGCTCCTCTTCCATGCCAGAGATTTACAGTGTACTAAAATTAACACTTAGTACAGCTTGACTCTTCTCCAGGGTAGCTTTGAAAAAACATGGGGGACAGCAAGATGGTGACTAAACAATAACTTATATCATCACTCTCTGAACTACATTATTTTTCATATTTATAAAATAAAACAAATATTCCCTTCCCTGCAATTGTTGCTATAAGAACCAAATATAGGAGAAATAAAACTGGAAATATTCAATTCCTAACAAATGTGTGTCCAGTAACATTCTTTGCTGGTTAAGTAACTGGCTAAGGGAATGAGAATTCTACCTCCTCACTGTCTTTCTGTGATCCCATTGCCTCCAGAAGCCATTAAGCAATGGGTGTGACTCACAGCAGGGCATCTTCATGGGATGTGAGAAGAGGAAATTTGGATGGGCAAATGGATAGGACCTAGCTAATTCACTTTTCACTATTTCCTGATCACAATGAAGGAAGTGGCAAGTCCACAGGAACATTCACAAAGTTCTTTTTCCTCTCTCTCCAGCTTTGTGGACACCGCCACTATTATCAAACATTCCCCAAACTAAGGAGGAAAGTACACTATATATCCTTCCCCTCCCCTCTCACCTCTATCTGCCTCTCCCTATTCTGCTTAACAACTGCCCAGGGGGAATCTGGTAATGGTAGAAATGTCCTCAGAGGAAAAGGGTAAAGAGGAAAATAAGCAAACAAGGCTTACAGCCTCTGTCGTGGGCTGTTATCTGTATGGTTACTACCTCCAGTTGCAAATGTTTCTACTGGTTACTTAGGGGTTTTGTCCACTCCACATACTCCTGTTAGACTGTTCAAGTGCATAACTGTGACTCTAGTACTTACTACAAAATATTCCAATACCTTTGTGCAACAGACTGCAAAACTGACCATAATTTCCTCCTACTTTCCTGTATATTAGCCAGGTCCCCTTGTGATATGATATGCTGGTCTTCTTACCAAGAGGTGGAATCTCTTTCCTCTCACTCTTGGGAACAGTTCCATGATCTATGAACAATACCACTGCTAACCACCAGCCAAACACCAAAGCAGAGCCAAGCTGCCACACCTAACTGAAGCTGATTCTACTACCACCAAAAACCCAGTCTGTGTCCCTTGTACTAATAAATGGTTCTTCCTATGTTTTTAGATTATACCTATGTGCTATCTCTGTATTAAAAAAAAATGCTTAACAATTCTGAAATTAGCAGACTTAACAGCAAGTTTGCATGTAAAAAAATAAAAAAATAAAAACATAAAATAATTTAAAATAAGGTAGCATTTAAATTTTGTTTAGGCTGGGCAGTGGTGGCACACACCTTTAATCCCAGCACTTGGGAGGCAGAGGCAGGTGGATTTCTGAGTTTGAGGCTAGTCTGGTCTACAGAGTGAGTTCCAGGACAGCCAGGGCTACACAGAGAAACACTGTCTCGAAAAAAAAAAAATTTTTTTTGTTTAGATGTTGACATTATTAAATAATAAGAAAATTCCAAGTTAGTAATTATTGCCCAAAAGTATTTTTTATAACATCCGTGTTATAGAGCAGCCCAGTATCATTAGAAGATCAACAAGATCTATATGGTTACAAGAATGAGAAGAGATAATGCATGTGAAAATACCTTGTGAGTGCAAAGAATTCTTCACATGAGAGTAGGACATCACTGTCTGGATTCTAGGATTTTTCAAATAAAGTTCATATTATCTCTTAACTTTGACACTTCCAATCTAAAAGTGCTATTTTTCTCTTAAAATTTACTTTAGAAATATTTTCATTTTTACCTCAAGTATGACATCTCATGGGAATTCCTACAGCTTGTAGGAAGAATGCTATTCATTTCTTATTTACCCTATCTTTAAAAAAAGAAAATATGTTGTAACTCTCTCAGCCGGGATTTTACAGAAAAATCCTTAACTTTGTATGCTCAGATGTGTTAGAGAAAGAAAGTGAAGTGAGGACAAGTTGTTAATTTCTTGAGTTGTCAAGGTTATGGCCATAGGTAACAAAGGTGCAATTCTACCTGAACGTCTGTGAGACTGTGGGAATTGCCCACTTGGAGAACTCTAGACAGAAACATTTATGTGTGACTCTGAGTTCCATAAATAAAGTTAGTAGTTTCTAAGGGCATTGTGTCCCTTCTCCTTTTGACTTGTGATTACAAAGAGCCAAGGGAGTTTCCATAGCACTAGAAATACTTGTAGGGTAGAAAGTGAATCTTTGAGGCAGCATGCTGCCAGAGTGAGGTAACTCTGGCTCACAGCATTACATACCATTTTATTTAATACACAATTTATTACTATGAGCAGCAAATTCAAACAACATCCATTTATTAGTTTCAAATTTTTCAGAAGTTCAGACATGGAATAACTACATTCTTTGCTCAAAGTCTCACTGGTCTAAAATGAAGACATTAGCCAGAGCTATAGTTAGCATATGGATTCAAGGACTCTTCCAAGCTCCCTGACTGTTTGCAGAATTATTTATTGGTGTTTCTAAGACTGAAGTCTCATGTGCCTTCCTCACTATCAGTTGGAAACTGCTCTCAGTAAACAAAGGCTGCTGACTTTTTCTGGCTACATCCTTCCAACACACTCCCTGACCCCAGACACTGGGCAAGATTGATGTTGGCTTTCTTCCAAGCCACTAGGAGTCAATCTCTCTTTTCTTCCATAGGCATAAAAATCTCTACTCTAAAGAGTGCAGATAATTAACTCAGATAAGTTTCCTTTCTTAAGGTCAACTCACAGAGACTTTAATGGAACCTGCAAAATCCTTCTTCAGAAGCACCTTTGTCAGTGTTTAAATAATTCAGATGAGTACAAATATCAGGGATTATTTTAGCAACTGTTCTATTGCTGTGAAAATAGACCATGAGCAAAACAACTTATAAAGATAATATCTAATTGGGAGTTTGCTCACAGTTTCAGAGAGTTAGTCCATGATCTTCATGCCAAGGAACATGGAAGCATGGTGTTGGAGGTGGAGCTGGAAATTTACATCTTATCTACTGACAGCAAGCAGAAAAGAGCCAGACAAAAGCTTGTCCAAGGCTTTTGAAACTCATAACCAGAAGCTGGAAAGAACCTAGATGTCCTTCAACAGAGGAATGGATACAGAAAATGTGGTACACTTACACAATTGAGTACTACTCAGCTATTAAATACAATTACTTCGTGAAATTCTTAGGCTAATTGATGGAACTAGAAAATATCATCCTGAGTGAAGTAACCCAGTCACAAAAGAACACACATGGTATGCACTCACTGATAAGTGGATATTAGCCCAACAGCTCAGAATACCCAAAATACAATTCACAGACCACATGAAGCTCAAGAAGAAGGAAAACTAAAGTGTGGATGCTTCAATTTTTCTTAGAAGGGGGAGCAAAATACCCACTGGAGGAAATACAGAGACAAAGTATGGAACAGAGACTGAAGGAAAGGCCATCCAGAGACTGCCCTGCCTAGGTATCCATCCCATATATAGACACTAACCCCAGACACTATTGTGTATGCCAAGAAATGCTTGCTGACAGGAGCCTGATATAGCTGTCTCCTGAGAGGCTCTGTCAGAGCCTAACAAGTACAGAGGCGGATGCTTACAGCCAACCATTGGAATGAGCACTGGGTCCCCAATGGAGGAGTTAGAGAAAGAACTGAAGGAACTGAAGGGGTTTGCAACCCCATAGGAATAAAAATAATGTCAACCAACCAGATCCTCCTAGAGCTCCCAGGGACTAAACCAAAGGGTACACATGGAGGGACCCATGGCTCTAGCAGCATATGTAGCAGAGGATAGTCTTGTCTGGCTTCAATGGGAGTAGAGGCTCTTGGTCCTGTGCAGGCTTGATGCCCTAGTGTAGGGGAATGCCAGGGCAGGGAGGCAGGAGTGAGTCTGTGGGTAGGGGAACACCCTCATAGAAGCAGGGGGAGGGGAATGTGATAAGGGGTTTAGGGGGAACTGAGAAAGAGGATAACATTTGAAATGTAAATAAAGAAAATGTCCAATAAAAAAGAAAAGAAAAGAAAAGAAAACAAACTCAAAGCCTACCCCCAGTGACACACCTCCTCCAATGAGACTATACTGCATAATCCTTGATAAACAGTCTAACAATTGGGAACCAAACATTCAAGTATTTGAGCCTATTGGGGCAATTTTTATTCCAACCACCACAGGGATGTCTTCCAGAGCATTTCTATTGCTATGGTAAAACAACATGACCATAAGCAACTTAGGAAGGAAAGGATTTATTTTAGTTTGCAGTTCTCAGGTCATACTCCATTGCTGAGGAAGTCAGCAGAAACTGACTTGAAGCTTGAGTTCAAGCAGGGCATGAACTTGAAGGAAGGAGCTAACAGAGTTGACTTGCTTCTCCTGGCTTGCTCAGCCTGCTTTCTTATAGCATCTGAGACCATTAGCCCAGGAATTGTCCCACCATAGTGAGTTGGGTGCTTCTACAATAATCAAGAAAATGCACCACAGACTTGCCCAAAGACTAATATGGTAGGGATGTTTTCTCAATAGAAGTACTTCTTCAAAAATTATGCTAGTTTGTTTTAAGTTAACACAAAACTAGCCAATACAAGGGGCCAGGAGTTTGGGAAACACCTTAAATTTCTGTCTATAACACATTAATGAGGGGTGCAACATGCAACCCCCAAAGTATCTACTACCCATTTTTTAAGTTACCTTGTATTTTTACTCAAATTTATGAAAAATAAGCCAAATTAGAAAGATGAGTCTGAATTAAAAAGTATTCCTCCCCTTCTGCCTCTTCTGCCCCATCCACCTGATCCTTTCTGCTGGGGCAGACTCCTAGCTGGTCTTCTCCTGTGAAGACACCATATCCTGACCCATCCTAGAAGATCCAATGCACTCAGAGCAGCTAGACAAGAGCTTGACTGCTCCACTAAAGACCCAACAGTCTGAAGAGCTCCCAAGAGATCTACTGCAGCCAGGGCAACAGAACAGCATCTTATCTCCCCCTCTGAAGAGCCCCCAAATGGCTCCACAGGTGGTCTGCTACAGCCAGGGCTGTAGGCCTACCAGGAGACCTGAAACAACCCAGGGTCAAAATAGGCAGACTCAAGACAGTTACCCAGACCAACAAACTTCAGAGATATTCAGTTGGTTAGAGGCAAGTGCAAGACCATAAGCAACAAGAGCCAATATACATGGGCATCATCAGAATGAAGTTCTCCCACCACAGCAAGCCCTCAACACATCTGAAAATCAAGAAGATGACCTAAAAATCCTATCTCATGAATATAATAGAGTCCTTTAAGGAGGAATCAATAACTCACGTAAAGAAACATAAGAAAACACAGGTAAACAGGTAGAAGCCCTTAAAGAGGAAACAAATAAATTCCTTAAAGAAATAGAGGAAAACACAATCAAACAGGTGAAGGAATTGAATAAAGAAGTCCAAGACAGAAGTAGAAACAATAAAGAAAACACAAATGGAGGCAAACCTGGAAATGGAAAACCTAAGAAGAGTTCAGGAATTACGGATTTAAGTATCACCAACAGAATACAAGAGATAGAAGAGAGACTCTCAGGTGTAGAAGATACCATAGAAGATACTGACACAACTTTCAAAGAAAATTCAAAACATAAAAAACACCTATCCCAAAGCATGCAAGAAATTCAGGACACAATATAAAGACTAAATCTAAGAATAATTGGAATAACCGAGTGTTGGATTAAATGGTGGGTGGTGAGAGTATCCCAAGTCTACCCCCCAGCTTGGGCCTCTGGGAAAGGTAGGACGTGGGCTCACCTCACGGCACTACAGGGTGGGCTTCGGGCCACGGGACACTACCAGGAAGTGGAGGAGCACAGCCTGGGGTCCCGGGAACCGCACAGAAGCTGGCTTTGTCTCAGGCTCTTGGGCATCCCAGGCACTGCTGGATGCCATGGAAGAGCAGAAAATAGAGTGGGGGCCTGCCTGGGCCAAAGGGGAAAAGGCAGGGAGGAGCCCCCCAGGACCCTGCTGGGACCATGGTTGGTGACTTGTCACAGGCTAGCTCACTCGGTTTGGTGGTGGCCATGGCTGGGAGTGCTGAGAGGCCTTCTGCAGGAGACTAGTAGACAAGGCTCTTTAGACGAAGGCCTGTTCCATCATTCCCCACAGCGGTTCCCGATGAAGAGAGACAGTCCATGGTTTTAGGGCATTTATTGTCACAGAGGAGAGTGGCAATGAGCGAATCTGTACCCCAAGACCTCAGAGATGGAGAGGTTGAAATACCTTTGCAGGAAGGAGTGGCTAAGCTTCTAGGTGCCTCATTTTAATGGAGATGTCTTGAGGCTACGTGACCACATCTCTACCTGTACATGACTGATGATCACAGGCCTAGGGAGAGCTGAAGCTGGCCTCATTTCAGGAGCCTGGGGCCCGGGAGTATGGCAAAACACCTACCATCCCTTGTAGGGTTATCCCCTACTGGGTTCGCAGGGGTTTTAAACCTTAGCTCAACCAGAAAACAGGCTGCCTTTCATGGTCCCACAAAGGAGAACAAAGATTTCTAGCTTAGCTCAACAGACCTGAAAACATCTTCAACAAAATCATAGAAGAAAACTTCCCCATTCTAAAGAAAGAGATGGCCATAAAGGTAAAAGAAACCTATAGAATACCACATAAATGGGACCAGAAAAGAAAATCCTCTCGTCACATAATAATCAATACACTAAATGCACAAAACAAAGAATGAATATTAAAAGCTGCAAGGGAAACAGGCCAAGTAACACACAAAGGTAGAACTATCAGAATTACACCAAACTACTCAACAGAGACTATGAAAGCCAGAAGAGCCTGGTCAGAGGTCATGCAGACTCAATAAATATACCTTAACATACCTGAGTCACTATCTCAGAGTAAAAGGATAGAAAAAGGTTTTCCAAGCAAATGGTCCCAAAAAACAAGCTGAAGTTACCATCCTAATACCCAATAAAATAGACTTTCAACCAAAAATTATCAAGCGTGATGAGGAAGGACACTTCATATTCAAAGGGGAAATCCACCAAGAGAAAGTTTCAATTCTGAACATATATGCCCCAAGTACAAAGGCACCCACATTCATAAAAGAAACTTAACAGCACACCTAAGACATCTAGAACAAAAAGAGCAAATACACCAAAGAGGAGTAGACTGCAAGAAATAGTCAAACTCAGGGCCAAAATCAACCAAATAGAAAAAAGAGAACTATACAAAGAATAAACAAAACCAAAAGCTGTTTTTTGGGTGTTTTTGGGTTTTTTTTGAGAGAGAGAGAGAGAGAATGAACAAGATAGATAACATCTTAACCAAACTAACTAAAGGGCCCAGAGGCAGAATCCAAATTAACAAAGTCAGAAATGAAAAGGAAGACATAACAACAGAAACAGGAAATTCAAAAAATCATCAGAACCTACTATAAAAGCCTATACTCAACAAATCTGGAAAATCTAGAAGAAATGAATGATTTTCTATTCAGATACCACATACCAAAGTTAAATCAAGAGCAGATAAACTATTTTAACAGGCCCATATCCTATAAGGAAATATAAGAAGTCATTAAAATCCTCCTAACCAAAAAAAGCCCATGGCCAGATAGATTTAGTGCAGAATTCTACCAGACCTTCAAAGAAGACCTAGTACCAATATTCCTCAAACTATTCCATAAAATAGAAACAGAAGGAACACTACCTATTTCCTTCTATGAAGCCACAATTACTCTGATACCTAAACCACACAAGGCCCCAACCAAAAAAGAGAACTTCAGACCAATCTCGCTTATGAATATTGATGTAAAAATACTCAATAAAATTCTTGCAAACCAAATCGAAGAATACATCAAAATCATCATCCACCATAATCAAGTAGGCTTCATCTCAGGGATGCAAGGTTGGTTCAGCATATGAAAATTTATTAACGTAATCCACTATATAAACAAACTTACAGTAAAAAAAATCACGTGATCATCTCCTTAGATGCAGAAAAAACATCTGACAAAATACGACAGCCCATCATATTAAAATTATTGGAGAAATCAGGAATGCTAGGCCCATATCTAAATATAATATAAGCAATTTACTGCAGACCAACAGCCAATATCAAATTAAATGGAGACATACTTGAAGTAATCCCACTAAGAACGGGGATAAGACAAGGATGAGAACAGTGAAAACGATTCTTAACAGTGAAAGAATGGCTGGGTGAATCACCATCCCTGACCTCAAGCTTTACTATAGAGAAACAGTGATAAAAATTGCATGGTATTGGTACAGAGACAGACAGTTTGATCTATGGAATAGAATTGAAGACCCAGAAATAAAACTACACACTTATGGACACTTGATCTTTGACAAAGAAGCCAAAAATATACAATGGAAATAAAAAGCATCTTCAATAAATGGTGCTGGTCCAACTGGCTGTCTGTAGGTAGAAAAATGAAAATAGACCCATATTTGTCACCTTGAACAAAGCTCAAGTCCAAGAGGATCAAGACCTCAACATAAAACCAGATACACTCAATCTAATAGAAGAGAAGGTGGGAAAGAGCCATGAACTCGTTGCCCCATGGACGGAAGATGCACCCTCTCAGAGGCTAAGGAGAGGGGGTAGGGGGCAGTATTCTGCAATGGGGGACCAGGAGGGTGGGCAACATTTGGTATATAAATAAATAAAATATTTAGTTAATTCAAAAAAAGCAAGATGGAGCTCAACATTTATCATGATCTGTGTTTTCAGTCATTTTTCTCTTCTACATAATTTCCTTAAATAAGTATGGCTATTTAATAAGGATTATGCCATAAGACCATGACAACTGAGTAACTACCAAATGCAATAAATCAAGAGCTTTTAAATGGTTTACTCCCTTCTTATCCTGTATTATTAACATTGTTTGAGTGAATTACAACAGACTCAATTAATTTTTTCACATAAAATTGTTACATTTTATCTAGTCTATTAAATCTAACATTTAAACTATATGTCCTGTTACCATAAATTAAATATCTGCCACTTTTATGGATATAGGCATATGTGAATCTCATGCTGAAAGATGAGCCATGAAGATTGTGAGAAACCGAGTTATATTAGAAGCACATTACTAGAGGTGGCTATTTAAATTTCATCTCTGGATGAAGTCCTTTTTCCATTTTGTAATAATTGTGTTCAACAGTTCTGATAATTGGATCACTTAACTACTTGGAGGCCTAATTGACACTGTGGATTCTTGTACAAACAAGTAGCAGTCCTGCAGTTGTATAAACAGCACCATGTTAGTCTTTCTAAATACATCTGAAGCTCTGGCAGGCATCTCTGCTCATCTTTGTTATGTTTTTTTGTTTTTTGTTTTTTTTTAGCACCTCTATGCACTGTTGGTGGACTAAAGAAAAGCAAATGAGAATATAAACTCCAGAGGCTCCTTCTCTGCTCTGTATACACCTTACTCCCTTTCCTTTCCTCAGGCTTGAGGACTGTATTACCTGTGAATACTTACTATATGCCAAGCACTGCGTGCTGAGATCCTTATTTATGTGCTTTATCCTCATCTAAGCTCATAAAAAAACTTTATGAAATAGGCAATGCCAATATTCTTATATTAGAAAAGAGCTACAAAGGATATTGTATGACTTGCATATGGCAAATAAAACCATAGAGTTAGTAATAAGCCAATAAAGATTCAAACCCAGGCAGCCTCATGTCATGGCCAGAATACTGAACCTTCTGCAAAACCACTGTGTAGGTGTGACTAGATTAACTTTACACAATTGCTACTTAGGGCTTGCAGAAATTAGGAGAATTTTTCTCTAGTCTTTAAAGCCAAGATGACTGGAAGGCACAGATTCATAAAATACTATGAGATGTTGTGCATAAACATATTATCAAGTATACTTTAATATGAAGCATTTGAAAAACCCAGTGCACAACATGTGTTTACTAAGCTATCAACAGTTGTGTTATTAAATGTTGATTTCTCAAATAGAAAAATGACTATAAATTATTTCTCTACTTAAAAATAATGACTACAAAAGCAACGTTCTAAAACCACATATTTCTAAAACCACATAGTTCTTGTTAGTCATTTTTGAAAAATAAATTTTAAAATATTTCATATCCCATAAATGCATAACTAATAAGGGATATATCCAGTACAGGGCAGATTTCTGAGTCCTCATCTCCCAAAATCACCAGCCAGTTCTCAAACCCTTTAGGAAGGGTTTGGGTGAGTTTTAAGAGTAATCTTTCATAAAAGCAAAATGATGGAAAAGTACTACCATGTACATTTATTATCTGTCACAGAAATTACTCTTTTGAAGGTTGTTTCTTTCTTTTGTAGGGAGCAGAGTGTTCTCAAGAATGAAAAGGTTTCCAAGGATGATTCATAGTTCAACTGCTCTTGCTCACATACTCTAAAATCAGAATACAAAGCTGTCTTTCAATTTTCCACATGGAAAGAGACATGCATTCCACCTTTAAAAATGACCAGCAGAACCAGCCTTTATGTTCATCAACAGATAAACAGATAAAGAAAATGTGGTTGTGTCTGTGTGTGTTTATTTACATACACACAACAGAATTTTAGGCAACTATAAAGAAAATTGAAGTCATAAAAATTTGAAAAAATGGAATCAACTGGAAATTATATGCCAAGAAAAATCCATAATTAAAAAGACAAATGTCACATTTACTCTCTCATGCAGAAACTAGATTTAAAATTCTATACATGCGCATGTCTGTGTGTTTATACATGTGTGTTCATATGTAAAAAAAAAAACAGAAAGGAGATCAAAAGAAGGAAGAATGAAACCTCAAAGGATATGAAAAATAAAGAGTATTGGCATACATATTGTAATATTAAAGTAGAAAGGGGAAGGAAAGGAGCCAGGAAGAAACATAGAAGAGATAATGAGGGAGGGGATTACAAATGAAAACTACAAAGTTATATATATGAAGAGTAAATGATAAAAACTTACTGCTTTGCAGGCTATTCTAAAAATTTAGTTTTAAATATATAAACAATTTTCTCAGATGAATTTTGTAGACATGTTCCAGTCCTCTCTTTCTGAAACTTCTGGGAGTTTACTAGATAATGCCAAAAGAAATAACAATTAGAGACTGTGTAGATAGTTTAATGTATGAGAGTATTTGATAGTCAAGTATGAGGACATTAGTTTGAATATTCAGCATCCACATAATAAAGCTAGTCATGGGCCATCCATGCCTCTATCCCCAGCACCAGGCAGGCAGATCTCAGATGACAAGGTAGGGGTAAAGATACAGCAAATACACATACACACACACACACACACACACACACACACACACACACATGTTGTGGTGTATGATATAAATGTATATAACTGATAAAGAGCAAATGCAATGCAAAGGTGTGTGTGTGTGTGAATAGGAGATGTAGTGTTTGTAACTTTAGCTTAGATGACAAGCTATATTGAAAAAGATCTCTGATTAAATGAATTAACCATGAGCCTAGCCTCTTTCCTCTATGATAATGCAGTGATTTATTGATTTGTTTTAAAATAATATGCATCCTTGACCAATACATGTGCAGATACTCACAACCAACTATAGGACTGAGACTGGTGACTCAGATGGAAGAGCTAGGGGAAGGACTGAAGGGGATTGCAACGTCATAGGAAGAACAATATTAACTAACTGGATCATCCAGAGCTCCCAGAAACTAAACCATGCATCAAAGAGTACACATGGAGGGAGCCATGATTCCAGATACATAAGTAGCAGAGGATGGCTTTATCTGACAACAATGGGAAGGAAGGGAAGCTTGATGCCCCAGCATAGGGGGATTCTAGAGGGTTGAAGTGGGAGTGGATGAGTGGGTGGAGGAGCAACCTCATAGAGGCAAAGGGGAGAGGGGAAAGAAGGGATGAGATGGAGGGATTGTAGAGGAGTAACCTTGAAGGGGAATATCAATTGAAATGTAAATAAAATGATGAATCAAAAATAACAAAATAATGTGCATCAACCTGAAAGTTCTCTCAAGCTACAACTGCAGAATCTATTAGAAAAAGTAATTGACAAGAACATAAGTTGCTGATTATAGCTCTATAAGCTAGGAAATCCAAATTTAAGTTTAAACCTCATGTTCTGGTAAAGGCTCCATTTCTCTGAGTTGATACTTCCATATCTTCACAGGGAAGAACAGAGAAGCTCTTCAAATACCTTTTATAAGATGCCATTCAGGAAGATAGGGCTCTCATGACCAGTCATCACAAAAGGCCTATCTCAATATGACCACTTTGGGGCTTATATTTCAATGCAATAATGTTGGGTGAACATAGATACTCAGACCAAAGCACTTTTTATAACTTTTGGCTTAAAAAATTATTCATTAAAGACTGTTTATTAACATTCCTACTCCTAGAGTTATTATTCTTTTCTAAGTAGTTGTTGTTTGTGTTTTTCAACTAAAAAAGATGAGATATACTGAGTCAATACAGGTATTCTAATATCCTGCTTCACAAAAATAAAGCAAAAGCAAGAAAATGAACTTTTAGTTTAAATAAGTATCTATGAATTACAGCTAAAATTATGAACTGTTTTCTAGAAAATGTTTTAATAGATTTTGTTTATACTGCTTTTTAAAACTTATTTGTTAGTACATAATGAGTGAGCTTTCCTTGGTTCCCAGCTTGTGACAGGAAACATGAATACACACATAAAGAAATGGACTTCTACACCACAACACTACTCCAAGGGTAGATAAAATAAATTACTCAATCATGATCACTAAGATTTGAAAAAAGTAGCAGGTTTCTGTGACATTCAAATAGTGTTACTTGTGAATTCAATCTACATTTTTTCACTATAAATTGTATAACTCAAACATCAGCATAAACCCTCTGCCTTTTAAACTCTAAGTGAAATTGTTCCAACCATAATTCTATAACTGTGCAAGCCAAAAGCATTGTCCGATTTTCTATGAACTTTGCATTGTCAATTTTTCATGCCTCTGTAGGTAGAGCTTCTATTTTGATTTTTCACAAAATAAGTGCAAAATTCAATCCCCTTACAATATTTCTACAGAAGCCCTGTTGAAGAGTTAGTGAAAGTAAACCATCTTACCAAACACCTGGACTCATAAGGAGTCACATAGCAGTACTGAGAACTTCTTATATGTATTTTGTAGGAGGGTATGTGTGTTGTGTCTGCGTGTGTATCTCTGTTTGTGTGTGATTAAGTCAGAAGACAGCTTATAGAAGAATCTTGGTATTTGGTTAAATATAGAGGTCATTGGGAAAGATTGCAATCAAGAATTTAATGTGAATATAAAATAATTTATGTGTCATATTGCCAACAGAGAAAACATTAAATTTTATTTTTAATATGGGATGTACAGGCTTTCTATCAAATAGCTTAAAATGATTTCTCTCTCAATACAATAATAATGAATTGCCAGGTCTTTCTCTTTCATAAATATCTATTCAGCTAATGCTTTCCAAACATATTTTTATGATTAACTTTTAGTTCACCATTCTAATCTGAGATGATTCTTAGCTTTTTGTGCTTTTGTTTAAGGATTTGTGAATTACGGTTTAGATTGAGAACCATGATTAAATGTATGAATAAGTAAAATTTTGCATTTTTTCTGTTTTACTATAAGAGCATCTGTCTTATGAAGGAAGGAACTGAAATTTCATTATGACTCTAGGAAATAAACAAGACAATGCCTAAAAGGACAAGAAGGCATATTTTAGCTGTATAACGAAGAATTTCTAACATTTGCAGTTGTAGAAAGTAGTATGGATTAAGTTAATAAATGTGACATGTTTGATGATGTTTAGATTTCTAAAGCAGTATTAAAAATAATCTCATGCTCTTTCCAATAAAATGTAATTATTGGATTATAAGAATGCAGAAGTATATGTTCTTACTAGATGTGCAAGAAGTAAATGAATTACTTTCTACAACTTGATCTTACCTTGTTCTAGTGTTAGAATTCCCACTGAATACATTGGAGAACAAAGGCTTTTCTACTTCAACAGAAACTTCTTTGGTTTTAAGTTCTGTCAGGTTATAGTTCTCTTTCAAGGGGATTCATGTTCCATATCTTTTTTTCTAGGTGGCACTGGGATGTCCTTGACTATGAGGAGATTCAGGGCATTAGAGGAAGAATTTATTTCTCCTCGTGTTATTACCCTGATTCTCATGAGCAGTGTAAAAATCCTCCTAATTCCAGCTGATGACATGTCAACAGTAACCATCTAAAGCTATGTAGATGCCTCCCTTGTGGCTTAGGAAGATACTGAACTGAAACCTGTAGTTGCAGCTTCACTTTTCCTGTCTTTGTCATACTCCAGCTCTTTGTTTATTGGTTATATTTGGTTAAATATAAGTCCATCAGTTCTCTCAAACCTATCTACCCTGAAACATAACTTTGAATTTCTTCATGCCACATATAAGTTGAAGGAAACCAAAAGAACAAGCACAATCTTAGGCCAATATTAGACCACCTCATTCCACCAGTGCTATCTCACTACTTCCATTGAAGAATGCTGTACTGTACTATACACTATTTGATGCCTTTTGAGAGATACGGAAAAGTAAAAGTGATCTTTTGGGATTGATACAAATATGCCTGAATTGTCTACTTCCATTGCTTAATTTCTACAGTTTCTATTCTAAGAACATGAGTGGCCAACACTTTTCATAAGCTCAGAGTTGGTCTCACTGTTTCTTCTTGCTTCTTTTTTTCAAATAAATATTGTCACTATATCAGTTGAAACCTAAGCAGCTTAAAACACCCACTATATATTCTCTCTTATATGTCTCCAAGCTTAGAGTTTGACAGGGGTCAGCAAACCTTGACATGTTTAGTGAGATGAGTGTCAATTTCAATTTTTGTTTCCTGTCCTCCTTGGTCAAGTAAATTCTTCAGATGTAAAATCCAAATTCAGGTCCATGCTTGTCTGTACCATATCTGCTATCCTGTCATTTAGGAAAAAATTGCTTTTCACTTGCTATGAAGCCAAACCTAGTCAACAGTACTGTCCCCTCACAGAGATGAGAAGGAGAAATAAGCCATGTAACATCACTTTCCAAAGAAAGAACTCCTTTACACTACCAAGGCCAGAAAGAAAATCAGGTAATACTTCAAATAAATCATCCTCCAGATAACAAAATGTCCAATATTTAGTCCAAGAGTATGGCAAAGCCATTTACTGATTCAAACTTTATTCTTAGCACTATGTAACTTTACAATCTATTGATCCCTATTTTCAACTATGGACGAAGATCATATTAATAATATGTAGTACCAGCAACAATTCAACAGTAGAAGCTACCAAGGATACAATCTACATAAATATGCCAGGAATAAAAATTTGCTTATTAATAAGACTTTTTCAAAAACCAGATCTTGCTGGGTATGGAGGTGCATACCTTTAATCCAGCACTCAGCAGACAGAGGTAAGTTGATCTCTGTATATTAAAGGCAAACTTTGTCTACAGAACACATTCCCAGCCATCTGTAGCTATGTAATTTTATACCCTAATCAATTTATTTTTAATTTTAAAGACAAAATCATAACGTTTCCTATAGCCTTGTTTCAGTGAGCACTCATCATCCTTTCTTAATGGTCATTGGTACACCACTAATTGTTTTGCTTAGCAAGCATTCATTTGCTCCAAAATCCATGGTCAATGAATCAGAAAACAGTACATCTAGTCTCCATGTATAAGGCAATGGTATCTGTCATGGCAACTTTATATCTTAATTTGGGAAAATCAATAAGAGCAATAGAGGCAATAGTCCTATCAGTAACAAAAATCAGGAATGAAAATGTACTTGTGTGAAATAAATAACAAAGGGACAATCTGAGGGACATACACATAAACTATAAAGCACCAAGGGAAGTCCCAAGACCTGCCACCATAAGTTATTACTATCGTCAAGTGTAAAATCGAAATGACAGCAGCAGTGACTCAAGTTAATTGAATTCTGAGCCTCCTTATTGTTATCTTTAGACCCAAATTGGTACCCAGGCCTAAGAGAAACCATCTGTGTAAAGCTTTCCATTTCCTCCTTCCACATCTCACATAAGATGTAAAAGGTGAATTCTAATTTCTTTCTGCAAGCATCACGGGCCCTTTTTTCACTATTTGTATAAAACTGTTTTCAGTTCACACTCATCCTTTTCAAGCTCTGTGTTAGAGATTATAATAGCCTTGAGAATATAAAGGTAAAAAAGAAATATGGGTCATTGATTTACAGAGTTCATAATTTGGAAAGAAATATAGACAACAAGCAATAAACAAGTGAAAAATTGCTCCATGTGTCTTTATGTGCTGATAATTGCTATGAATAATGTGATGGTGGATGACAATGGGAGACAGATTTGGTATCAAGAAAGATAGCTCTTTCTTGAATATCAGCAAAGACAATATTCTCTAAGGCAATATAATTGATCCCCAGATCCCAGCATGATTGGCTGCTCCAAGACAAAACATTTTAGGGTACCTGACATCTGGTTACTCACCAGCACAGCCTGGTGGAGATTTGTTGATTTTTGCATCTACACCCATTTCTTCATTTTATATGGGAGAAGAATAAAGACTAGAAGAGAACACAGTGACTTTCCATTGTCATACTTTCTCATAGTCCATTAATCAGAAATAATCACACAGCATTGCTCAGTACCATATTCATATGCACTCTGCCTTCCAAACCTCTGTGTCCACTTTAACTTGGTGCATAAGGACCACTTTGACCTGTACCCTATTCATCACCCTAACCTTTTTCCCTTTTGAAAGGAAAGGATAACATGTTCTGACCTTCATATGTTTGTTTTCACCCTTTCAGAAGTTTTCCCGCTGGCATTCACCTTCCTTACTTTCTCTAAAGTTATTTCTGACTTACAAAATTCATGGTATGAGTCATCTCTTCTGGGATGCTTACTGAGACTCTTCATATTTGACCTTGTCTTTTCTCTAGTGTCCCCTTAGTACAGTATGCTCTTATCAACAATTGAGAATCTATTACTTGTTTTTCTTCTGGATTCTCTACTAAAACCAAAGCAATGCAGAAAATAGCTATGTCTTCCTAATTATTATACTACAACATAGGCCCTTAAAACAAAGAGGATGCTTAAATATCTTTTTCAAAGAGAAATTGTACATAAATAGGTGAATTTGCAAGAAGTGCTATGAATAGTCATTTCAGGTTCAACCATAATGAAATTGAGATGCGAAGAAAACAGTCATCAGGACATGTAATCAGGTAAGTGAATCAGAAGCCCATTTGACTTGGACTAAGACAGAGAGTTCAGAATTAACCACTTGTCCAAAATTCATGATATACTACTCATTCAAAAATGAAGTGTTTCCCATAAAACTTAAAATTTCCCATAACTTGTTTTTATTCCTCCCCCTATAATTTCCATGAAACATAAAACCTCCAATTGCTGAGAAGGGTCAAAGACAAATTTATGATAACAAAGAAAAGAATATTGTAAGTTAAAGGGGAAAGGGTCACTAAAATAGGAGAAAAAAAGAAAATGTCAAGAGACAAAAGTAGCACAGAATCTTGAGGGAAAATAAATTGCAAATCAAGAGGAACTATATGAAGAGAGAAATAAACAACTGTTATAACACTGTCATGAGTTGTGTTATATATTATAGTATTAAAATCATGGTATTTTTCTATTGCCAATGGCAATACCTGAAAATTAGTTAGAATTTGCTTAATAATAAAACCTAAAGAAATTCTGTTTGTGATTAGCTACTAGAAAAAAAAAATTATTTACCTATGATAACACTGCTTCTATGTGATTTTTCTCTCATGTAATACATTTTTGATGCAAAGACTAGCTACGAGTCAATATAATTCTGGCAAATACATTATATTTGCTGAGTCTGGGAGACTGCAGAAGAAGCACTCTGACGAATACCATTCAATGCCTGCTTCATGGCATTGGTGGAATTATACAAAAGCAAGAAATTGTCCATGACAACTGAAATTCAGTCCTGCAAATATTACTTGAGTAGTTATCTCTCAAGCTTCTTTTGAGTTTTATTTCATTCATCCAGAATTTATAATAGACTGACTCTTCTCCAATTAAGCTTATTATTCTGAAAACCTAAAATGTGTCTGTTTACTTTTCTAGAAAACCCCTAATCAAATTATGTCTAATGGATATTCTGCAGAATAAGCTGTATATGCTAAACTTGGAAATAAACAAAGTGAAGCTACTGTTTGAAATATAAGATCTCTGAGAAAGAAAAAAATGTAATACAAAATTTTCCACTGTGGTTTTTCCTAAAAGCAGATTTTCTTTGAGGCATTTGAAATGCTATTTGACCCTACGATCACTTTTCCATGGAATACACCTTAGGAATTATTAATCTACCTTGTAGCATGCTGCCATTGGTCACATTTATATTTGGAACAGAGTTTGTGATTGGCATAATGTAAGCACAGGCTGTGAATTCTAACCTGGTAACAACAGCATTACTTTATAACTAGTTTTATGATTGTAAGTATATAAATCATCATAAAACCAAATCTATGAGAGCCTAATTCAGGTGAGGAGTTGAAGAAGAACGTCTCTGTGATGACATCTCTATAATTAAGCCAAATCTTCAGGACATATGCAACTTTGTTAGCAGAAGAAAGGTGATAAGAGCTTCCCAGGTAGAGGGAGCAGCAAGTCCACTGCGCCTGAGGCAGAACAAATCATACCCAATCACAGAAGCCTATAATAGTAAAGCTTAGCTAAGGGAATGAGAGCAAGCCTATAACAGTAAAGCTTAGCTAAGGGAATGAGAGCAGCCCTCCCTCCAAGAGCATACTATCTAGCTAGAGCATTTAGAAGTTAGATCTGGTTCTTTCTCCCAGCCCCACGCTCCCAGAAATAAGACTCAGACACAAAGTATATTTACAAATACCTTAGCAGTACAGAGAGGCTCTTCTCTGACTAAATCATGACCTAAACAATTTGTTTTAATCTACATTCTGCCATGTGACTGGTAATTTGTGCTCAGGTACCATGTATCTGCCTTGTAACATCTTCCCATGTGACTCTCCCGCACATCACTATTTCCCAGAATTCTTTCTGCCTCCCAGATGCTCCCACCTCCTATTTCCTTCCTAAGTTTTAGGCATCAGATTTATTACTGATAGATGCCATATGCATACACACATAAGACAGTCTCTCTAGAAGAGAGAACGCTATACCAATGGTTCTCACCCTTCCTAATGCTGTGAATCTTTAATACAGTTCCTTATGTTGTGGTGGCCCCAGGCATAAAATTATTATTTTGTTGCTATTTCATACTGTAATTTTGTTACTGTTATAAATTATAATATAAATATTTGATATGCAGGATATCTAACTAATATCCAATACCCTTTGGGGGTTGCAAACCACAGGTTGAGGACCATTGCTCTACACCTTCTATGGGGATCAGAGAAAGCCTTATGTGAGTAAAGTCCTTGGTGAATGTGCACTGTTAACATGACATGGCCTCAGACCCATGTAAAATCTTATTCTTAGATCCATGTAAAAAATGGCAAAGACCCTAGGTGGGGGTAGTGAGGCTCAAAGGGATGGCAAAACCTTTTTCTAGTCCCAGTCTGGTGAACGTTAGGTCCAACTAAAGGTTTTTAAACTCCAACTACAAGCCATCTCAGTCTCTACTTAGAGGGCTCTACTCTACCCAAACTCCCTACTGAAGCAAGAGAAAATAATCTCAAGAGGATGAGAATCATAACATCATATGCTCTACCATCATTAGTACAAGAAGGTACTCCACAGGCTAACATAAGATAAGCAAACACCATGTCAGCCACAAACCCTTTAATCTATAGTGGTGACCTGCGTGCAAGATATACTAGGGCAATAATGACACAAAGCTTGTGGAAGTAACCAACCAATATCTGATTTGACTCAAATTCCACTATAATATGGAACTCATTCATAAACCAACACTACCTACTTTCTCTAATTAATCTTGCAACTGACTATGTGCTGTCCTTAGTAAGTTTAGAGAAAGTAAGCTGGAACTGAGCTGAAAACCTCCCCCTTCTGTTTTCATTTCATTTCTATTGCTGCGATAAAACAGTCTGAACAACAAATTAGGGTAAAAAATAATTTACTTGACTTATACTTCCATAACACAGGCTATTATTGAGGGAAATTAAGGAAGAAATTCAAGCAGGAATCTGAAGCAGAAACCATGGCTGCTTGTTAACTTATTCAGGTACATGTTCATCAAGCTGCTTTATATGACTCAAGACCACCTTCCCAGAGAATGGTACCACCTGCAGTGGAATGAATCCTCCTACATCAATTAGCAACAAAGATAATCCCTGATAGATGTGCCCACAAATCAATCTAACAAGAATTACTCATTTGATACTCTTTTTTTTTTTTCCAGGTGATTCTATATCATGTTCAACTGTCTAACTAGGACATCAGCTGCTCTCTGGTTGGATTTGAGGCATATTCCATAGACGGGAATCCATATTCGGTATTGTAAATCCAGGCAAAAACTCATGCCTTGGTAGGTCATAGACAATGGGGGTAATTTCCTGTTGTTTTGATAAGCTGACATAGTAGCAGTTTGCATTCTAAATATTTATGCTTATACCCACAGATAAATTCTACTTCTAGCCTAGTAATTAGAGAAGGCTTTCTTTCAGTGAATGGCACTCTGTGGTTAGCTATTGGCTACTGACAAGACTCTAGGAGATGAGAATCTTTGCCTTCAGTTGTGTGACATCCAAACCCATGTTCATACAAATGAACTTGGGTAAACTCACTGTGTTACAAAACAAAATGAATAAAAACCACATGAATGTGAGAAAAAACTTGTAGTGAAGTAGTTTACAGAGTTCAAGGGATGGGAGAGAAGACAGTAATTGGAATGCACTGTATACCCATAAGAAATTGTCAATGAATAATTAATTAGAAACCTTCTATATCCAGTCAAAATTTACTCAAATAAAAGAAAAACATAATGAAGTAAATAAAAGCAGAAGGAATTTGATTCCATAAAACCCATGGTAGTTTCTAACAGAACAATAACCAAAGTTAGAGGTGTATATTAACACTAGAGCTATAGTCCAATATAAATTAAAATTGACTATATTGAGCAAAATTAAAACCTGATATTAAATATGTTTCTGTGTTTGTGCAAAGAGGCACTCAAGTCCTTGGAGGCAAATATAAGCTTCTTGTGCTATGAAGGAAGTAGCATGGGAACATACTATCAGACTAGTTCCTGATGACTTACCATTATACCCATAAATTAAAGCATCTCTCAGCCCTCATCAGAGGACCTTCTATTTGAAATACATGGGGACTAGCACAAAGACAACAACTGGATAAGATGTAGAGAATAAGAGTCTACAAAATGATCATTCCTAAAAGGGACACCTATATCATATCCCTCCTCCCATGACTCAGGGATCATTGTTGGAGTTGGAGCAGAAACACTGTAAGATTCAAAGGCAGTAGATGAATACCAGTAAACAATAGGGTAGCTATACATATAAACTAACAGCAATTGTCATGGCAACCTCACACCAGACATCTCAGCATGGAGGGAGAAGCTACATATGAGGTAGCAGAAGAGATCTTAGAAATTTAAAGCTGATGGGAGAGGGAGTCAGTTTTCTTCAACAATGTTGTCCTTTGTAAGTCATCCATGCTCTGAAAGAATGCTACACATGCAAGAAGAAATAGACATCACAAATTAGACATTAAAGGTTGATTTTAAAATAAATAAATAAATAAATAAATAAATAAATAAAATAAAGGATACCAATTTGAAGGAGTAGGTAAGGGGTGTTGGACCTCCAGATCATGGTCTCACCTCAGTCTCACCACCTCTAGTGATTGTGATCTCGCCTTGCTCAGGGTGACACAACTGCTTCCCATCACAGTCTGGTGCAACATCTTTGCGGCTCCCTCAGCTCCACATGGGGGTGGGGGACAGAGCCCAAGGCAGCCTGTCCACGGCCCGAGTTGTGAGCACTGCGTTGGCACAGGGAGGACAGAGCTCTGGCTTCCTCTTTAGAGCAGCCCCTGCTCTTCAGGGGACTTTGACGATTGCAGGGCACGCCTCCCTGGCACATAGAAGGGAACACTGCATGCAGCATCCTGAATTCTCTCTTAACTTGCCCTTCCACCCTCCTGCACTAGGCGCCATGTTGCTGAGCCAAGCTGGGGCTGTGGCGGCTCTGGGCTGGGGCTCGGAACTGGACCACTACGAAGCGGCACTGGAGGTGTTCTCCCCCTCCCGCTATCCTGAGGGCAAGAGGGTGGGGTCCCGGGAAGTGGTAGTCTTGGGCCCCATTTTGACCCTGGTTTGGGTCTTGAGGACAAACCCAAGCATAGCTCGGAGTTCTGAGACCAGTCTCAGTCACTTCCGGGTAGGAGTGACTCAGCAAGACCTGTTTGGCCCTCCCTCTACCCTGTCGTTGCTGATGTGGAGCTTTGCTATTGGCTCCTGTTAGTTACACCTTCCCCTTCCCCTCCTCCTACGTCATCTCTCCCCATACCTAAGTGCCCACCCCCTTTGCCTTCTCTTTATAAGCTAGAGAGATTGCCAAAATAAAGTTAAGTTCCTGCTTCAGGAGTTGAGTTCCTGCTACGGCAAGACTCCCGGCCTGGTGTGTTTCTTTTAGTCTCTGACATTCACGACCCCATAGACTCTGCTGGACCAGGTTCTCTCCTCTCTCCTGGACCTGCCAGCTAGGAGCCAACAAAGGAGGTAGATCTGAGAGGAGTTCGGTGAGGAGTAAATATGATCAAAACACTTTATATTCACAAAGAACTATTAAAAAAATAAGAGTCAAAAAGACACGGAGCTATAGTTCAACATATGTGAGTGAACAAATGCCATACATTACATAAATGAACTCTATGACACAAATCACATGACGATTTTAAGAAATATATAAAACGTCTTTCCACAAAACCTCACATTCTTTTTTGGTAAAAGTTCTGGAATGAACAGAAGGACAGATTACAATACAACAAAGGCTCCATATAACAAATGTATACTGACGATAAATGAAGAGAATCCAAAGCATTTCCACTAAAATTAATATTCTTAATCACTATTGCACTTGAAGCTTTAGCATCTCATAGAGACAGTTGCACACCAGTGTTTTCTGCAGGAATGATCACAATAACTAACTTGGGTAACCAACATAAGTATCCATAAACAGAAGAGTGAATAAGCACAATCATAATTGGATTTTTTTATCACCCATACAAAAGAGCAGAAGAAAAAGTCAAAGTTTCCTCATTTGAAGATACATTTTATATTAAGAAAACCTAAAGAGTCCACCAAAAAATTCCTAGATCTGATAAACACTTTCAGAAAAGTGACAAGACATACAATTAACATACAAAAATTCGTAGCCTGTCCACATACTGAAATTCAAATATTAACAACATTTAGATTCCATCCCACCTCAGGCAAAATGAGAGTCATTAAGAAAATAAATAACAATAAATGCTGACAAGAATACAGACAAAAGGAAACCCACCCCATATACTTCTGATGAGAAGGTAAACTAGTCAAGGCACTATAAAAATCATTGTGAAGATTTCTCAAAAACCTGAAAGTTGATCTACTATGTGACCCAGTTACATTCTTCCTGGCTATTCATGTAAAGGACTTCAAGACACTATTCCACAGAGATATTTGCACACCAGTGTTTTCTGCAGGAATGTTCATAGTAGCTAATTTGGGTAACCAACATAAGTATCCATAAATAGAAGAGTAGATAAGCACAATCATAATGGGATATTTTTTTCACCCATATAAAAGAGCAAAGTCATATTGTTTGTAAGAAAATGTATGCAATTAGACATGATCATAATAGTTGAGTTAAGTCAGCCTCAGAAAGACAAATACAACACATTTTCTTTCATTTGTGGCTACCACAATTTATACATATGCAAAAATAATGTATATGTGAAAAATAGAAACTAATGTACTGAATGAAACTGTAGCAGAGAGGGGAGGGAGAAGAAAACAGGGGGAAATATGCTCAGAGTACATTTTATATTTGTATAAAAATGTTGTTATATAACCCAGTACCAGGTCTGATGAATATATGCTAATAGATTTTTTAAATTCTAAATTGACTTTTACTTCTACAATAACTAGGCAAATACTGAATACATTTGCCACCATGGAAAACTAGAAATATGGATAAATTCTATGCAACAACTGTCTGCAGACAATGGAATAGAAGTAGAACAGACTGTAATCCTTGCCAAAAAGAAAAATAAATGAGGAAGGGTCTATTTTTATCCATAGGTTTGCTCACGGGTCATTATTAAAGCTATAAAGACTTGTTTAAATCCTTCCTGAGATAAAAGTTTAACCTTTCCTATAGGAGACGTCTTACTGAGTAGAGAGGCTACAAATCAGAAGAAGCTAAGATGGCCAAATTTCATACAACAAAATATACAAAGAAGGAATCCACATGGAGATATGGAGCCAGAAATCTGCATTGGGGCCCCTTGAGTGTAATGCTAAATAGTAAGCTCTCTGTGAAGAGGAGAAAAACTCTAAAATCAGTAAAGTTCTATTAATATTCATCTGAGCACCGACCAAAGACCGTGCAAGGCTGGAAGACATTGCCCTTCTAGCTTGTCAGTGTGTGTTGTAGCCAGTGAGGCCCAAGAATCAGTGTTGCTCTAAATATATTCTTTGAAGAAAATTTTAAAAAACAAAAACAAAAAATAACCAAAAATAATAAAAAAATTTAAAAAAAAACAACTTTGAAAGACTCAAGCTGATCCACAAAAGGAAAACATAAGAAAATGTGCTAATTTCATGTTTACAGTCTCACCAACATCAAAGCTCTCTGGGAGACATACACGCAGGATAGGCCTGTGTTCAGAACAATGACCTTCTGCTGCTCTAGCTTTCTAACACAAAATGAGAGCAATTTATAGCAATTTAACACAAGCCTCATGCATTACTTAAAACTGTCCAATGACCACATTAAAAAACAAAGCACAGATCAATTTAATGTAATTTACTTTATTTAACTTAATATATTCAAAATATTCCATAATGTAAATGATTTAAAGTTATTATTAAAATATTTTTATATTTTACTGTAATATCATTGATATATAATATTGATGGTTGTACAGTATGTATTTTTCCTTCAAGTTATTTCTGGTTAAGCTTCAAGCTGCAGAACTATAGATAGTTAGTGGCTACCATACTGAGCAGCAAAGACTTAAAGCAGTTAAGTAAGGATTTCGGAATAGCATCAATGTGTATAGTGCCCTAGAAAAGCCAGGATCTAGGGACTTTGAGATTTCTATCTGCTCCAGCTGCAGATAGAAACTTTACCATAAAGAACTGAGCTCGAATGCAGCCCCTTATGATTTTCCTGATCTATTTTGGGGCAATCTTGCTTACCATATCCTAGAATGGTACTGATAATATCTAAAGCATTTAGTTAACATTTCTGCCTTTTCCAAGCACCTAATTAGACTGTGAAATAAGCAGAAGCTATGCCCTGCAGGAATTACCAATGCTTCATAGCTATTGACCTCCAGATGTCATTAATGGTAGTCTTACAAAAACTGATAAAGATAATTACTACACTAGGTCAATCATGTTTAATATAAAACAAAATCAAAAAAAAAACCCTACAACTCAACTCAACTCCCTGAATATTACAAATATTTTTGAGTGAAAAAAGTAATCAAAATATATTTAATTCAATCAATGATTTACTTCCTAATGCACAAGTCTCAATACAAAACCACAAGTAACATGAAAAACCAAAATAACATATATCTCTCCTCCAAAATCTACCAATTTCAGAGTAATGACTTCAATTAGAGCAACTTACATGAAATTATGATAAATATGTTCAAAGAAATGAAATCAGATGTGAATAAACATATGAAGTAATTCCAAGAGAACACAGATAGATAGCTAAATAAAATAAGGAAGTTAATGCAAGATACAAAAAAGTAATTCAATAAAGAGGTAGAAATATTAAAGAGAAAACAAAGTAAAATGATTCTGGAAATGAGATATTAAATCAAATTGAAGCTTTGTCTCAGTCACTATTTCATGGTTGTGAGGATAAACCATGTTCAAAACAACTTTTATAAGAGAAAGAATTTAACTGGGGCCTTGCTCGAGGTTTCAGAGGTTTATTCCATTATCAATAGGGCAGAAAGCATTGTAGCAGACGTTGAAGGCATGGCGCTGGAGAAGCTACGTTCTGATCTACAAGCAAAGAGAAAGATACTGGGTTAGTCACAGACCTCTGAAGCTTCAAAGCCCACCACTAGTGATATATTCCTTCCAACAAGACCACACCTTTTAATTCTTTCACATAGTGCTACTCCATAGTGATTAAGCATTCACATAGATAGATCGTTCTTATTCAAATCCCCACATTCTACTACCCAGCCCCCATAGGTTTATAGTCCTATCATAATGTAAAAATGCATTCAGTCTAACTTCAAATGTCTCCATAGTCTATCAAAGTCTCAGCACTGTTTAGAAGTTCTCAGCAATAAAAAGGGTATCTATATCACAATTATCCCCAAGACACAGGAACCATCATAAAGAGGGAGCAGAAAGATTATAAAAGCTAGAGGTCAGGATGGACTGGAGGAAAAGCATTATCTACTAGACATGACAGAACACTGTAGTCATAAACCCCTAGCTTTCGTGTTTGCTTACAGAAGACCTCACAAAATCCAGCCAGTCAACTGTTAGGGTCCAGGAGTCGCCTCCCAAACCATATGAACACTGATCTCAGTCAGATAGGGATAGTTTATTGAGCATATACCTTAGGACTGATTGATCAAGGGCCACAGTGCAGACTCAGGAGCTGAACTGTGACCCCCAGCTAGCATCTTACAGAGATTTTTAAGCCTAAACTCCACAAATATTTCTGCCAAGTTATTTCACTAATCATGATTTAGGGATAGGGGATTTTCTTAGGAATGTATCTTTGTTGTACATTTATCCTGTTTTCATTGGTTCGGTATTCAACTGTGGCAGGGAACTTGGTTTGCCTAACATTCATGTCTTAACTTGCCAACCAGGATGTCAGTTACCGGTGTACACATGTCTCTTTCTGCCAAGTAGGATGTAAATGCCCAGAGAAATCTTAGGAACTTAAATTTTACTTGACTCCTACTCAAAATGGAAGCCTTGTTCCAAATAGTTTTTCATATTGGTGCAGGCATCTTTCTCATGTTGGAGTACATCCCTGTGGCAGCTTCAAGGAACCATGAAGGCTTATACACAGGTGTAGAAAGAGCTGTTGGCTGGTTGGTTCAGGTCCAAGCTTATTGTGGCTAACTACGTAAAGCAGTTCAAACTAGTTTCTACTGTACTTAGTTCCCAAGAGGACAGAACATAATGGAATATGTAATCAACTTTGGGATGAGAAAGTTTCCTAGTAACAGCAGAAACAATATATGAGAAGGTTTCTTTATAATATTAGTAACATGACAAAGTGGTAGAATAGACAAGTAACAGTTACCTAGGCCTTAACACTTTACCTAGGCTTGTCATCAACCTTTTTAGCATGGAATGGAAAAAGTTTATGAAAGCCCAGTCCTTAAAAAGGAGCAATGAGCAGTTTGTTGCTTTATGGAAAAGGAGAGTCAATTTTCTTTAAAAGTGTGGCTCTTGATAGGACACTGACAAGTTATGGGTAGCAAAAATTAGAGATAAGAGGTAATTAATTTAAAAATCCCAGGGATGTCATGTAGTTGGAGGGTAGAGGGGTAGGAATGAGTCTGGAAAAAGTTAAAGGGAGAATGTAATAGAAATGCATTGTGTGAAATTCTCAAACCATTAAAATAAAATTTTTTTGCCAGAGGATGAGGAAACATGGGTCTGAAACGGACACAGCATTGGTCGAAGGCGAAAAGACTGAAGATGTTCTGCCTTTTAACTAACTGTACTGAATGGTAGAAGCTGATGGCTTCTGGAGACTTAACGCTCTTGTATTCTATGGCTGAAAACTGCTCTTGTGATTAACACCTATCTTTTAACAGGGGAGTATGGGGGGATTAAAGAAAGAAGTTTGTGTTCTTCTCCCATAGGTCCTTAACCGCCCTGGGCACCAGGCTGGGAATTCATTAACTCCTTGTCATGCAGAAAAAGTCAGGCAGAAAGAAGCACTCTCTTTTAAAAGAGGCTCAAATCTTGATTTCTGAGGGAGAGAAAAGGGGGAAATGCTTTCTATTGCTAAATGAAATAAGCCTTGTGCTAAGAAAAACCTGTCCATCTACTGTTTTCATTCTTAGTTCTTATATTTTCTCAGGATACATGATCGTATGGTGTTCTAAGCATTTCTCTTTTTTTTAAAGTTCACAAGTTCAAAACGTAAATTTAAATCCTAAATTCAATATGAAGTTATATCAGAAATATTTACATGTGTTTCCATTAAGACTAGCTATCTAATTAAACATTCATTATCTGTCATTAGCTCCTCAGGCTCATTAAAAGCTTAAAAGCAATAATTCTAATGTCATAAGTTAGCAAAGTTTTGTCAAGAGGCAAATCATCTGCCTAGGGTTTCACTAGTTGTTGAAGTTTTGTATAGATAAGTCCAACCAATATTTACCTTCTATCCTTACACCTGCAACAAATTGCCCATTCCTGGTTTATGACCTTAGTTATCAGATAATGGTTTTACAGCTAGCCTAGAATGAATGTTTTTTTCTGATAATAAATTTGTTCCAAGCTTGCTTTCTACCCTAGTGCAATTAGCCTGTGAAACCTGAAGGTTGACAAAAACTTAATTGCAGCTTTTATACTATAGAGGGATCAAAATTACCTATATAATCTAAAGAATTATAATAGGAACCATGATATTATCAATTTGTCTACATAGCATTACTACAAGAGAATACATCTTTGTTGATCTACAGAAAATCTATCCAATAAGGTGGGCTAATGCCCAAGAATTATTAGACTAATTTAATAAGGAAAGACATATCTGCAATAAGAATCATTCCTGAGATATTATTTCTAAAGGCCTTGCAATTTAGAATTTTGCCCATCACAGACCATGCAAAACTACTGTGCAATCTCCAGGAAAGTAATCTGCTAACCTTTGCCTCTCTTAAATGGCTCTTGACATTCTTTTAATAATCAGGGTATAAATCAATGAAATGGAAATAAGCATCAAAAAAATCAGTGAAATGAAGAGTTGCTTCTGTGAAAAGATACAGAAAATGAACAACCCCTTAGCCAATATAATAACAAATAAAATGGAAGACCCAAATTAATAAATTAGCAATGAAAATTTCAACAAATACCAATGAATTTAGCAAATTATAAGAACATACCTTAAAAAATCTATTTTATACTAACTTGAAAAATCAAAAAGAAATGGATGAATTTCTACATGCATATTGTCAAAATTAAATCACCTAAGTATATTTACAACCAGCTACAAGACTGAAGCAATAATAAAATGTCTCCCCAAAACAACAAAAAACAAAAACAAACAAACAAACAAAAACCAGGACCAAATGGAATCATTGTAGAATTCAACCATATGTAAAGAACTAACATAAATAATACTCAAATTATTCCATAAAATGGATAATAAAGAAATGCTTCCAGCCGGGCAGTGGTGGGCACGCCTTTAATCCCAGCACTCGGGAGGCAGAGGCAGGTGGATTTCTGAGTTCGAGGCCAGCCTGGTCTACAGAGTGAGTTCCAGAATAGCCAGGACTACACAGAGAAACCCTGTCTCAAAAAACCAAAAAAAAAAAAATGCTTCCCAACTCTTATGAAGCCACTATTACCCTTCTATCAAAACTAGAAAACAAAAAAGTTACTAGCAGAATAATCTCCATAATGGACAGAAATACAAAAATTCTCAATAAAATATTGGCAAACCAAATTCAAGACAACATCTAAAAGAACATTCACCACGGTCAAGATGGCCTTATATGAGAGATATGGAGATTGTTCAACCTATGTGAGTCAATAAATATAATTCATCATATAAATAGACTCAAAGGCAGAAATCACATAATTATGTTAATAGACTCCAAAAAAAAGTCTTCATGATTAAAAAAAAAGGGGTGGGGGCAAAGAATGGGAGTAATCTGTGGCAAATTCCGGAGTAACAATACATGAAAGATAAAAACCAAGGCTTTAGTTAGGTGATGCATCTTTATCATGCAAGCAGAATAAAGCCTAGTACACGAATCTGACTCTTTTATAACCTAGCATCCATTTAAGGTTTGGTCTTCATGGCAGAAATATGACTAAAACTTGGTTTTAAATTTTTTGGTGGGTCACTAAACCCTGCTAAGAATTCAAAAGAAAAACAATATTAAAAGCTATTAGAAACTATGAAACTCATTAAATCACACTCTAGGTAGGTTATTAAAGTTCTACACTGAAATAATTTTACATAAAAACTAAATTACTAATAAAAAGTCATTACTGAGTGCAAGAGACAAGAAAGGATTAAACAAACCACTGTTGTGTGACTCTGACTTAAGGGTCTATCCATGATGAACCTATTATCTCTTTTTCCAGGCCAGATATTTACTGGATTCACTTTTCGAACAACACAAAATTGGAAAATGCAATTCATTCTTTAAATAATTGGAATTCAGTATTTGAATGGATTTTGATTTCTAGAAAAAAGGTTAGCTTTTTCTTATTAGCAAACTACAGCTGAAAACGAAGGAAGACAAATAAAATAACAACTTATTAATGGCACCTGGAAAAATAAATAAGGCTTTCTTAATTTTTGAGTAACTATGGAGACAGTGTTTGTTCTACCATGTGTCACAGCTCTAAAAAGTAAGAAAGGAACACATAAAAGTTGGTGTTGAATTGAGTCAAATTCTGCCAGTAACCCTCTAGTGAGGACTTCCAAAAAGAAATGCTAAATATTAGATCATGTCTTTGTATTAACTTTTTATAGTTGTTGAAGTCTTAAATATACAGGAAACATAAAGGCTAATTCTTTTTCCAGAGGGCAATAGACCATCAGAAACATTTGGTACAAAGAGTTAGATTGTAATTTCAGAATTAAATTGGGAGAAGAGGGTCTGTCCCAAAATGACTATTTATTGTGAATAGCCAATCCTTTAGCTTCTGAGTATTCACTAACTCATTTGTAAAGTAGATAATTTAATATAATTAATATGATTAAACATATCTCAATTTATTGTGACAATCAAGCTAGTTGGCAGAAACAATAGAGTATTGTAAGTAACTTTTAATGATGCTCAGAATTGTAGCGAGGTACTCCTAAACAGGGTCCATAGAAAAGACACAAAGATTCAAAAAAAAAAAAAAAAAACCTTTCCACTAGACAGATCAGTTCTGATATCCACACCCTCACACCAGGCCATCAGTTTATGTAAATAGCAGCACGGAAGCACCACAAAAAATCAAAAGCATTCTTCCAGACTCCATGAACACCAGGCACTTATATGGTAAATACATACAGACAGGCAAAATAGAAATACACATTAAATTAAATAAAATAAATATATTTTTAAAGTCAAAGGAATTATCTTCCCTGAATGTTAGAGGAGCACCAGCAAAGGCACACAGAAGACTATAAAGAAAGACACCAGCATCTCTCCCTGGATACTTAATGAGTTGTGCCAGGTACTTATTTGCCAGAGAAATGATTGGATAGGTTAGTATTTGAATAACTTGGCAGGTAATTCCATCCCTCCCCCAAGATTTTGCAACATACTTGAACATAGACATGGATGCATGTCTCCTTTCTAGAGAATCACAAATGCCAAAGTATGGATGGATTTTGCATGGATTAAGGAAGGAAAAAAGTTGCATAGAGTCAGTCTTTGGAACCCAAGTGGACACCACAAACAATAGCAGACTGAAGCTGTTTTAACATACTCCCAAGTGCAGTAAAGTGCCAAATAGCACTACTGAGTAACTTGATGGTCAAGGAAATGCTTCAAAGAATATCAGCAATGGAAGTTATCAGCAGTATCTAGTGGGAAGTGTGGAATAGTGAGTGAAATTTAAATTGCAAAGCCTTAGAGTTTACTAGTATTATCACAAAATAGCAGGGAAGTAAAATATAGTATGAAGGTGATGAAGGGCAGCAAACCATTTCAATTGCATTTTCTTTTGAATTTATGGCATGTAATAAGGTTGTTGCTTAAGTTATAACAGACTTTATAATATTTAAAGCAGAACAGAAATACATATTTATGATTGGCATGATTGTAATTTTGCTTCAAATCATAAAGACAGATATAGGGAAGATATACCTGTAATCTAAGTACTAAGGTGACTAAGAAAGGATAATTATAAATTTGAAAGTTTGGTCTAAAGATCAAGATCGTTACTCAAAACAAAACAAATAAAGACAAATATAAAATGCATTTACTCTTTCTTTAATTTCAGAAGGACAAAATTTGAAACATTTCCCTATATGATCACATAATTGTTAATCAATCATAAATGAGATTTCTTTAGGAAACAACTCCATTAATTTTTCTATATTTTACTTTACTAAAAAATAGTAAAATATCACCTCTTATTAACTTTTTCTGGCCTTTCTTATTGGCATAAAACTATTTAGTAACTTTTCAAATCAGTGGTTGAATATCATTAATACCCTGGAGTCATAATCCATAGATACACAGGCTTCCTTTTACTATCCAAGACAACCTTGAACAAGAGGGGCCATGATCTTGGTTCTGTACTTTTAAAAGGAAGCTTCTAGGGCATGTAGAAACTCCTCCACAGTTCCAACATTCTGAGAGGTGAATGTTCTCCAGATGTGAACCTGTAAGCCTAAGAGTAGCTAATGGTGACCAATTGTAGGATATGTGGAAAGATACTAAGCATATAGGACAGATTGATAACTTCTTTGAGTATAGTCAACTCAAAGTCTGAAAGGTAAGGCTAACCAGGAAGATCACATCATGGGACACAGAGTTTGACAAAATTTAAAATTTATAATTTCAAATAATTATGAAGCCACATTTGTCGAAGAAAGTAAACAAAGACAATTTTATTCAGTCATCAGATGACTTAATTGGCTATTTTAAACTTTTAGACATTTGGTATATACACCTCCATTTTTATACTTTTCTGGCTCTGTGCTATGACAGGCAGGTGGGAGAAGTAACATCCATGTCATAAGACAGAAGCAGGGATCAATGAAAGCACACATTATTCACTTTAAAAATAATTGAATCACTGAGATTGACTAATATTTATTCCATGCATATTAAAAAAATACCTTTTTTTCTTAGGGATACTTAAATCCAATCTTGCAAACATGATAGAGGCCTTTAAGGAAGAAATGAATAAATCCCTTAAAGATATATAGAGAAATACATGTAAACAGATCAATGAAATAAATAAAACTATGAAAGACCTGATAGTGGAAAAAGAAGCAATACAGAAAGTACAAAATTGGGGAGTCCTGGAAATGGACAACCCAGGGAAGAGAACAGGAACAACAGATGCAAAAATTACCCACAGAATACAGGAGATGGAAAGAGTGTCAGACATAGAAGATACAATAGAAGAAATTGATATATCGGTCAAAGAAAATGTTAAATCTAAAAACTTTCTGACATAAAGCATCCAGGAAATCTGGAATACCATAAAAAGACCTAACCTAAGAATGAGAGGAACAGAAGAAGGTGAAAAGTCTCAGCTCCAAGGCCTAGAAAATATTCTCAACAAAATTATAGAAAACAAACAAACAAACAAACAAACACTTTCCCAACCTAAAGAAAGAGATGCTAATAAACATACCAGAAGCTTATAGAATACCAATTAGACTGGACCAGAAAAGAAAATCCTCCTACTACATATTAATCAAAACACTAAATCTATAGAACAAAGAAAGGATATTAAAAGTGACAAAGGCAAAAGTCAGGTAACATACAAAGGCAGACCTATCAGAATTATATCTGACTTCTCAGGAGAGAGTTTAAAAGCTAGAAGGTCCTGGAAAGATATCTTGCAACCTCTAAGAAAATCACAGGTACCAACCTTCACTACTATACACAGCAAATCTCTCAGTCACCATAAATGGAGAAAATAAGGTATTTCAAGACAAATCCAAATTCAAGCAATAAGTATCCAGAAATCAAGCATTACAAAAAATACTAGAAGAAGAACTCCAACCCAAGGCAGATAACTACATCCAAGAAAACAGGAAAAAAGTAATTCCATACCATCGAACACAAGAGAAGCGCACACGTGCACACACACACACACACACACACACACACACACACACCAACATTACCAACATCAAAATAACAGAAAATAATAATCACTAGTCATTAATAGACCTCAACATCAATTGACTCAATTCCTTATTAAAAGACACAGGCTAACATAATGGATGTAAAAGCAGGATTCATCATTCTGCTGTATACAAGAAGCACACTCAGCAATGAAGATAGACATTACCTCAAAGTAAAGGGCTGAAAAACGTTTCCAAGCAAACAGACCTAAGAAGCAAGCTAGAATAGTCATTCTAATATCTAATAAAATAGACTTTCAACCAAAATTAATCAAAAGAGACAGGGAAGGACACTTCATACTTATCAAAGGAAAAATCTACCAAAATGATATCTCAATTCTTAACATTTATGCCCCAAACACAAGGGTACCCGCATTTGTAAAGAAACATTGTGAAAATTTAAATCACACACTGAACCACACACATTAATAGTGGGAGATTTCAACACCCCACTCTCACAATTAACAGCTTATCCAGACAAAAACTAAACAGAGAAATAACGAAACAGACATTATCAATCAAATGGACCTAACAAACATCTATAGAATGTTTCACCCAAACACAAAATAATATAACCTTTTCTCAGCACCTCATGAATCCTCCAAAAGAGACCATATAGTCATCACAAAACATACAATACATACAAGAAAATTGAAATAATGCCTTGTATTATCAGACCACCATGGAATAAAGCTGAGCTTCAACAACAACAGAAATACCAAAAAGCATAAATACTCATGGGAAGTGAACAATTAGCTATTCAATGATCTCTGAGTCAGGGAAGAAATAGAGAAAGAAAATTAGAAAGGCACAACATACCCAGCATTGAGGAACACAATGAAAGCAGTAATAAGAAAGTTCATAGTACTAAGTGCCTCCATAAAGAAAATAGAAAGTTTTCATATCATCAATTTAAAAGAACACCTGAAAGCTCTAGAAAAAAAGAAGCAACCACACCAAAGAGGAGTAGAAGGAAGGAAATAATCAATATCAGCGCTGAAATCAATCAGTTAGAAACAAAGAAAACAATACAAAGAATTAACAAAACCAGGAACTGGTTCTTTGAGAAAATCGTCAAGATAGACAAACTTGGCCAAACTAACCAAAAGCCAGAGAGACAGTATCCAAATAAACAAAATAAGAACTGAAAAGGAAAACATAACAACAGTTACTGAGGAAATTTTAAAAATTACCAGGTCTTACTTATTTTACTCCACAAAATTAGAAAATCTTAACAAAATTTTTCTATACAGATACCACTTACCAATGTTAAATCAAGATCAAGTAACCTATTTAAATAGCCCTATATGCCCTAAAGAAATGGAAGCAGTCATTAAGTCTCCCAACCAAAAAAATAAATAAATAAATAAAAGCTCAGAGCCAGATGGTGTTAGTGCAGAATTCTACCAGACCTTCAAAGAAGAGCTAATACCAATATTTCTCAAACTACTCCACAAAATAGAACCAGAAAGAACACTACTTAATTCATTCTATGAAGCTATACTTACTCTGATAACTAAACAGCACAAAGACCCAACAAAGAAAGAGGACTTGAGACTGATTTCTCTTGTGAACTTTGATGCAAAAATACTCAATAAAATACTTACATACTAAATCCAGGAACACATCAAAAACATCATCCATTGTGACTAAGTAGGCTTCATCTCAGGAATGTAGGGATGGTTCAATATGTGAAAATTGATCAAGGTAATCCACTATATAAACAAACTAAAAGAAAAAATCCACATGATCATCTTATTAAATACTGAAAAAACCTTTTTAAAAAATCCAACACTCCTTTATATTAAAAGTATTAGAGAGATCAGGGATACAAGGCACATACCTAAACATAATCAAAGCAATATACAACAACCCAATAGCCAATACCAATCTAAGTAGAGAGAAACTTAAAGCAATTCCACTCAAATCAGGGACAGGACAAGGCTGCCCACTCTCCCGGTCTATTCAATACAGTACTTAAAGCTCTAGCCAGAGCAATAAGACAACTAAAGGAGATCAAGTGGATACAAATCTTAAGAGGATACAAAGTATCTCTATTTGCAGAAGATATAATAGTACATAAGCTACTTCCAAATTTCTACCAGAGAATTCCTACAGATGATAAACAGCTTGAGCAAAATGGCTAGATACAAAATTAACTCAAAGAAATCAGTAGCCCTCCATTATAAAAATGATAAACAGGCCAAGAAAGAAATTAGGGGGGAAAAACCCTTTACCATAACCACACACAACATAAAATATCTTTGTGTAACTCTTACCAAGCAAGTGAAAGATCTGAATGACAAGAACTTCAAGTCCCTGAAGAAGATATCAAAAAATAGAAAGATCTCCCACACTCATGGATAGGCAGGATTAACAGTGAAAATGGCCACCAAAATCAATCTACAGATTCAATGCAATCCCAATAAGCATTGGAACACAATTTTTATTGACCTTGAAAGAGCAATTCTCAACTTCATATGGAAAAATAAAAAAATCCAGGATAGCCAAAACAATCCTGGACAATAAAAGAACTTCAGAAGGAATCATGAGCACGACCTCAAGCTGTACTACAGAGCAATAGTGATAAAAATTGCATGGTATTGGTACAGAAAAAGACACATTTATCAATGGAATCAAATTGAAGACCCAAAAATAAACCCACATACCTATGGACACTTGATTTTTTTATAAAGAAGCAGAAACCATAAAATGAGAGGGGAGGAAGCATCTTCAGCAAATTGTGCTGATCTAACTGCATGTCTACACGTAGAAGAATGCAAACATCCATGTTTATCACCCTGCACAGAACTCAAGTCCAAGTGGATTAAGAATCACAACATAGGGAAGACCTGGAAAGGGGGAAACATTTGAAATGTAAATAAAGTAAATATCCAAAAAAAGGAAAGAAAGAAAGAATCACAACATAAAACCAATCAACAAATCTAAGAGAAGAGAATATGGCAAATAACCTTGAATGCATTGGTAAAGGAGACAATTTCCTGAACAGAACACCAATGGCTCAGGTTCTAAAATCAACAGTTAGTAAGTGGGACATCATGAAACTTCAAAGCTTCTGTAAGGTAAAGGACACTGTTAATAGGACAAAATAGCAGCCTACAGATTGGAAAAGGATTTTCACCAACCTTACATCTGACAAAGGGCTAAGATCAAAAATTTATACTGAACTCAAGAAGTTAAATACCAACAGTCCCCCAAAAGACAATTAATAATGGAGCACAGAGATAAACAGATAATTCTCAACAGAGGAATCTCGAATGGCTGCAGACATCCACAGGCCAATAGGAGATGGAGCTTGAGGACTCTTACAGATGAACAGGAGGAAGGATTGTGGCCCCTAAGGGGATAGGAACTGCATAAAAAGATCAGCAGAGTCAACTAACCTAGACCCTGAGGCTCTCCGAGACTGAGACTGAACTACCAACCAAAGAATATACACAGGCTGTCCTTAGGCCTCCCTGCACATATGTAACAGATCTGCAGCTTGGTCTTTATGTGGGTCCTGAACAACAGGACCTTGGGCTATCACAAAAGCTGTTGACTGTCTGTGGGATATGTTCTTCTCACTGGGCTGCCTTTTCTCAGTGGGAGACGATGCACCTAGTCTCACAGAAACTTAAACTTGAGGTGGGAGTGTGGGCGGATACCCAGCAGGTCCCCACCTGCTCAAAGGAGAAGGGGAGTAAGGATGGAGAAAGACTAGGGAAGAGGGTAACCATCAGCAGGTCAGTGAGCAGACTATAAAGTTTAAAAAAAAACATAATAATAATAATAATAATAATAATAATAATAATAATAATAATATTCTTGATCTAAGTTGGATGAATTATGATTTCTTTAAAACATTAACCCATCTAGGTCCAATAAAGGAGGTAACGGCAAGATGGGATGGCAAATACAGTACTGGAAGAGAATGCTGATATTAAGAACCATAGAACAGGTAAGGTAAACAGAATCTTTACAACCTACAAAATAATGGGGCAGGGAAGAAGACAGAGAGACTGAGGCAGAGAGGCTTATATATTATATTAACACTGTTCTAAAGGTCTTCAACCTAGATTTAGTAAATGGCATCTGCTTTAGTGCTGTAGAATTCTAAAACAAAGGCCTAATTGTCTGAGCAAAAGACAAATAGGCTTTGCCATCTCTAATTCTGTAATTCTCTGATGACTTTTGTATATAGCATTACTTTTCCCTCACTAGGATCCTATGATATAGACCTATTATTATCAACAGTGTTTTAGACATGTCCTCTCTACATAGTTCTGGCTGCCCTAGATCTTTCTATGTAGATCAGAGTGGTCACAAACTCAGACAAGTTTGACTTCCTCTGCTTCAAGAGTACTGGGATTAAAAAATGTGAACAACTATACCAAGCTATTATCACCATTTTAAAATGAGAAAACTGAGGAGCAGAGATGGTAAATAAGTTTCCAGATGCCATTCAACTTCTGTTTATTTTCATTTGGTTGTGCTCCAGGATCTATAAACACCAATATAACAATTTACAGGATTGCAATCATTTTTCTATAACTCAAAGTACTTGGAATTATGTGTTTGCTATTCATATTTAAAGCCATAAAACCTTCAACTTTCTTTGTGAAATGCCTCATTAACCATCTTTTCTCAGAAGAGTTACAAAGAAGATTGATATATGATAAAATCATTATGAAAATTAGAAGATTTATTTTAATTTTCCAATGAATAAGCAAACATGAAATAGAGAATAATAATAAGACCAGATATTTATTAAGCTCTCCACAGCTACAGTAACTTTTTACACTGCAGAGTCTCTTTCTTTGCAGTTTAAAATTACTTTGAATACAGTGTCCACTGGCCTGACCCCTCGATGCTCCCGGAGACTGGATCACCAACCAAAGAATACACATAGAGAGACCCATGGTGCCAACCACATATGTGGCAGAGGAGGGTCTTGTTAGCCATCAGGGGGAGAAGAGGCCCTTGGGCCTGAGGGTGTTAGATGCCCCAGTATAGGAGAATGCCAAGGAGGGAAGACAAGAGTGTGGGGGGGATATCCTCATAGAGGCAGGAGGACATGGGAGGGAATAGGGAGGTTCCAAATGGGAGATCTGGAAAGGGGGAAACATTTGAAATGTAAATAAAGTATCAAAAAATAAAAAATAAATAAAAAATAAAAATAAAAAATTACTTTGTATATAATCTTAATCTTTCTATAACATATATTGACAAAACACATAAAAAGCTAAGATTATTGTGTGGTTAAATTGAAATGTTTAAGTTATTTTTATTAAAATCAACACCATTGTAAGATAATGTGAAATATAACCCCTTAAAATGTTAATGGCCAACAATATGACAATAGTGAGTAAAATGGTGCGTAAGGAATCATTAAGAATTGAGTAATAATTATCTACTGCTTACAAATGAAGCTCAGGGAAAACCAACTCCCACAAAAGTAAGCAAATTGATTTAGAAAATAGAAAGGATACACACAAGTAAAGAGTTATTTAACAGCATAACTACAATTTGTTCTACTATTTAATAGTATCAACTCTGTGTGTGTGTGTGTGTGTGTGTGTGTGTGTGGGTGGGTGGGTGTGTTCCTTCTCCCCAGTTTCAATCAAAGTCCCTAGAGACTAGTAAGATGGCTTAGGTAGTAAAGATACCTGTCACCAGGCCTGATGACCTTAGTTTGATCTCTGGCTCTGGGATCCACATATCCTAAGGAAAGAATAGACTTTCACAACTTGTCTTCTGACCTCCATATACACATCTTTACACACACACACACACACACACACACACACACACACACAATCACATAAATAAATGTAATCTTTAAAAAAATCTTTAAATTTCTTTGTTAACTTTTAACAACATTCAATGCATATAACAAAGAAGGGAGAGAATGGAAATGCAATTGTCAAGGAAAATGTCAACAAGGAGAGATAGTCTCTACTTTATCCGACAATGTGTGCAGCATTTCAATGAGCTTTCAGAAGAGAGAGGCCAACATTGAGTTCCAGAGATATACTGTAAACATACTTTTGGAGACAGGTAATATTTAGTGTGAAAATCCTTTCCTGCCACCATGTGGACTAGAAGAAAATGTTCCCGATTCTAGAGATGAGTCATGCTATTGCCTGGGCAATAAGGGATATATATTCACTTTTTATTACCTAATACACTAAGACAAATGTAGGCTTAAGCCAGTCAGACAGCCTATGATGTCCAGTTGTCTGAGTAATCCAGGGGAGGACACCTGATTTTCATCAAGGAAAATTTCCATCACATTAATGATAGTGCAATAGGCAGTCATTTCAATGACAATGGAAAAAAGAGGCATGTAGGAAAAGGCATGAGGTTTTCTTTTATTATGGGTATTCTTATTGTCAGCATATAACATCACTAACCTGGGATTCTATTCACAGTCTTTATAATGTATCTCCTATGAAGAGGAAATTTGTTTTCTGTTTGCGTAATACTTTCCTAGATAACATATATCAAAAATGAAGACGTACATAACTAGAGTTTTCAAAATATTTCTTTGAAATACTTTGCAAATGCTACTACATGTAATACACACAGCCTACTTGACATCAATAATTATCACTGTCTTAAAATTGAAACATGATTTCTAATACCTCTATCTCAAAAGATTTAGGAGAGTCTGGGTTATGTCTTTTTATAATGCACAATTAGCTTTTAGAAAAATATAAGCATAACTTCACTAAAATGAAACAGTGCTGAACCAATTAATGGCACAGATAGTCCCTTCCAAATAGTGAGTTTTATGAAAACGTAGCTTCTGAAACACCAAGTATATTAGCCATAAAGCTTTGAAAATAAATGCAAGTTCCTTTGAATCATTTTCTTTCAACCTATTTGAAATATTTTATAAACAAAATAAAACTAGAAGACTGACATGGGTTAAATAAAAATCTCACTGCTCCAGGTAGGCTATTTCTAGGAGTTGATCAGAAAGGCATCCTAGGCTCACAAAACAATACAGGCAATTGCTACTCCTTTTGGTTTTCCCAGAGAAATGTGTAGTAGTACCCTCTTGCTGGAGACGTCATTCACCTTGGTCTCAGAACAGAAATTAAGCTGGGGTTGGGCTGCAACCCTTCTCCCTACTGGCTAGCCTCAGTGTGAAAGATGCCATGCAAGCTGCTAAGGGAGCACTGCTATCAATAGTCTTAACTCAGCTGTGTACCCCATGTGCAATAATATCTTCTTAGCTATCATTGTCTTCACTAGATCTGCGTAGCATGCTGTCATTGAAAGGGAGGAGTTTGTAGGGCCTCACCTCTCTCAGTTAGTGACTAATAGAAGAGGGAGAGACATAATCTTCAAAAGTATAGCACTAATAAGGTGTTAATGCTACCATAATCAACCATACTGGAAATCCCTGGGTCACACACACAGACACAGCAGACATGAAAGTAAATGTTTATGACATTGGAAAAGGGAAGGCATTTGGAGAGAGATAGAAACAAGAGGGTAAGAGGGGTATACTAGTTCAGTTTCTATTGAAACAAAATACTGACAAAAAGTAACTTGGGAAGGAATAGGTTTATTTGGCTTTCTTGTCCTGATTGCAGTTCATCATTAGCAGAAGTCTGGGCACAAACTCAAAGCAGGAAACTAAAAGGAAGATCGGGAGCAAAGATCATGGAAGAACACTGCTTAGTGGCTTACTTCCTGTGGTTTACTTGACTGCATTTCTGGTATACAAACACCCAGGTACCCAAGGATGACACTGCCTACAGTGTGCTGGGGCCTCCAACATCAATTATCAATCAAGAAAATACTCCCACAGAGTTTCTCACAGACTAGACTGATGGAGGAGATTCCTCAACTGAGGCTGCTTCTTCTAGTTTGTGTCAAGTTAACAAAAACTGATGAGCAAAGGGCAGGGAACAGGTTGAGCATTCTGAAAATACATTATATAAAGTGTTTTAATTAAATCCACTATGTATAATTAATATATGCTAATAAAAACATTAAAAGTAACTAACAGGGTGAGTTTATATAACTCCTACGTCAAATGAGGAATTAGCCCATATCCGTTCACAAAACAGTTACAATATTATTGCAGTAGTCTAAATTTTTTATTTTTCCCTTTGAAATCTAATCATTTCATCATTTGCAGCTTGCAGTTTGAAGGAAAATTTAGGTCACATAACTGTCCTCCTTTCCCACATCCTAGCTTCCAAATCTCTAAGTTTCATCATTCCACTTTCAGTCAGCACAATGTATACATACACAAAATCAATACTCAGCTTGATAAATAGAAAACTAATTTGAAAAGCTTGATTTTTATCAAACTGTATTAAATATTATCTTTCTCTTAAATCCATATTACTCATTCTTTAAAATCCATATTACTCATTCTTTAAAATTATTTTCACCTTGTTTTAACACATTCACAATGTCATCAATAGATTGCTCATTTTTCCTTATTATTTTACAGTTTTAGTTTTGAATTAACACATAATTATGCATCTTTTTAGAGTATCAAATTATAATTCAGTATTATATACATAATGCATAGTGATTAGATCATGATAATAGATGTAGCTATTGTCATAAACATATCTCATTTCTTTGTATGAGGAAACTTCAAAATCCTTTCAACTAGCTATCTTGAAATATATATTCAGCTGTTGTCAAGCATAGGTACCCTACTGTGTGATAGAACATTAAAGTTATTCCTTCTATATATTTACTTGCACATATAAATGAGAAGATATTTCTCCTAGTCAATGTTCTATTGCTGTGAAGAAACACCATGATGATTGCAACTTTTATAAAAGAAAGCATTTAATCAGGGCTGACTTACAGTTTCAGAGTACATTATTGTCATGGCAGGAAGCATGGCAAGATGCAGGCAAACATGGTGCAGGAGAGATAGCTGAAACTTCTACATCTGGATCTGTAGGCATTGGGAAGTGACTGAGCCACTAGGCCTGGCTTAGGCTTCTGAAATCCCAGAGGGTAGCCCCAGTAACACACTTCCTCAAACAAAGCCACAGTTATCCCAACAAGGCCAGACTCAGTCAAACAAGGCCATATTTCCCAAGTCTTTCAAATAGTGCTCAAATAGTCACTCCCTAGTGACTAAACATTCACATAGATGGAATTCTATGTGGAGACTCCAACAAAATCCAGGCCTCATCTTCACAGCTTCACTCAATGGCCTCACTGGACCTCCATGCAGAGACTCCCCTGGCTCCCATAGATAGGTTTATAGCTATAGCACACTGCAAAAATGCATTCAGTTCAATTTCAAAAGATCTAATAGTCTGTAATAGTCTCAGCACTGTTTAAAAGTTCAAAGTCTCTTCTGAGACAGCAATCTCTTAACTGTAACCTTTATAAAATCAGAATCTAAAAGCAGTTCATATACATCAACATACAATGGCACAAAATATACAATGCCATTTCAAAAGGAAGGAAAAGGAACATAATGAGGAAATACTGAACCAAAGCAACCACTAATAACCACAAGACAGTCAATACTAAGTTGTCTTGAAATCTCTTCTGCCAAAGCTGTTAAACCAAAACACTTCAATTTATCCTGAGGCAGATTTCTTGAACAAGGCACATTCTTTGCCAAAATATCATAAGATCAGTCTCTAGGCTACTTACTAATATTCTTCTCCTCTGAAACCTCTTGAACTAGGCTATTATAATATGCATTGTTCTCAGCACCACTGTCTTCTGTGCTTCTGCTAGTATGGGCCACACTCAAAGAATTCAAATATGTTCCCAATCCAAAATCCACATTACACAAATAAGCAGCAACATCAGGCATGTTACAGCAACATCCAGCTTTCTGGTACCAACTTCTGACTTAGCCAGTATTCTGCTGCTGTGAAGAAACACCATGACCATGGCAATTCTTATATTAAAAAACCAGAAAACAAAACCAAAAACAAACAAAAAAACAAACAAAAAATTTAATTGGGGCTTTTATCTTAGGTTTCCATTTATGTGAAGAGACACCATGACCATGTCAACTCTTATAAAGGAAAATATTTATTGGGGATAGCTTACAGTTCAAAAGTTTAGTGTATTATCTTCATGGCAGGAAGCATGTCTGCATGCACACAGACACAGTGCTAGAGAGGTAGCTGAGAGTTCTACATACGGATCAGCAGGCAACAGCAATTAACTGAGACACTGGGCATGGCTTGAGATTCTGAGACCTCAAAGGCCCACCCCCAGGAACCCAATTCTTCCAAGAAAGCCACACCTACTCCAGCAAGGCCACACCTCCCAATAGTGCCACTCCTTAAGAGCCTATGGGGCCATTTTTTTTCATTCAAACTACCACAGCTTGCTTACAATTTCAGTGCTTTAGTCTATTATCATTATGAAAAAAAGCATGGTAGCATGCAGGCAGACATGATGCTGGAGAAGTACCTGAGAATTTTACATCTGGATCCACAGGCTGCAGGGAGAGAGAGTCATTGGACCTGGCTTGGGTTTCTGAATTCCCAAAGCCAACTCCAAGTGACAGACCCTCGAGCAAGGCTATACCTATCCCAACAAGGCCACACCTACTCCAACAATACCACCTCTATTCCAACAAAGCTAAATCTCCTAATCCTATAAAATACTGCTACACCTATAAACATTCAAACCTATGAGCCTATGAGGGCTTACTCAAACCACACAGTATTGTCCTTTTCATTTTAAGGTATTTTATGATGAAAAAGTCTGCTCCAGCCCAAGGTTCTTTCCTAACTCACATGCTGGCAGTAATGGATGTTGACAGAGTGACAAGAAATATGAGATTATTTGTCTTTCTATGCTAGATGTATTACTCAATAAAATGTCTTCCAGGCTCTTCCATGTGGCTACAAATTTTATCATATTTATGACTCAAAGACATATTTTATTATATATAGATAAAATACTAACTTTACCTGTTCATCCATATATAGATAGCTTTGTTGAATTCATATCTTTGCCTTTGGAGTACAGGTTGGAAATATACCCAGTAGTAGATTGCTTAAGCATATGTAGTTCTATTTTTAGTTACTTAAGGAAATTTCTACTGTTTTCCAAACTAGTAATACTAATATACAGTGTTTAAGAGTCCTAGTTTTTCTAAAACTTTGCCAGAATTTAGTACTTTTTTAAAAAATTCATATTTTAACTTTGACAACTCACGCATGAGTATATTTTTTATATTGTATTTATATCATTTCCAGCTCTCTCTCCCCAACTACCTCTTAGATTCATATATATATATTCTACTGAGTCCATTTAATATTGCTCTTGTATATATTGGTTACTAGACATTCAACTAGAGTAAGAAAATATTTCATTGTGATTTTGATGTTTATTTTACTGATTGTAATGTCAAAACAGATTATCTTCTTTTTATCTTATTTTTATTAGTTTTTTAAGAATTTCAAAAAATGTGTTTTGATTAGATCTACCTCTTTCCCAACTCTTCTCAAATTTAACCCTCCTTCCCCACTGGCCCCATATTGTGTTTTCTTGTATGTTTGAATGCATCAAGTCTCATTTATGCTGCTCATATGTTTGTGGTTATGTGGCCTTCTCTGGAGAGTGGTCAAAAAGCAACATCCGTAAAGAAACTTGATTCCTCCTCTTCCAGCCACTATCAGCTGTCAATAGCTCTTTTGTTGGGTGGGGGACACCTTTCATTTCCATGCTGGAATTCAGTCTAATTTAGCATGCAAAAGTCTTGAGCGTGCTGTGTTAACTGCTCTGAATGTGTGGCCCTGCTGTGCTGTCTGTGGAAAACAGTTTCCTTATCATCATACACTGTCTTAGAGTCTTACACTCTTTCTGCCCCCTCTTCCTCAGTGCTGACCACTATCTACTGCAAAAAGAAGTTTCTCTGATGAGGGTTGAGAGATGATCTATGAGTATAAAAATAAGTCATTTAGTATATTGTCGATTTAGCAGATAATACTAGTAAGTTCTCTCCCAGAGTCCATACCTGTCTAGCCACAGATTCCTTGCCCTATTAATGTAAGATGTATTGGTTAGAATGCCCCCTCCCATGTGCTCATATATTTGAATACTTTGTTCCAAGTTGGTGGAACTGTTGGGGAAAGAGTAAGAGGCATTGTCTAAAATGTTAGTGAGGGCTATCTTTGGAGTTTCAAAAGCCCATGCCATTCCCAGTAAGATTTCTCTCCCCCTCTCTCTTTTGTCTTTCTCTCTCTGCCTGTGGCTGCAGATTAAATTGATTAGATGCAAGCTCTCACCTACTGCTCCAGCACTATGCCTGTTTGACTGTCTGCTGGTAGCCATGCTTCCTACAATGATGATCATGAACTCTACTACCCTCTGGAAGAGTGAATCCAAAATTAAATTTTTTCTTTTGTAAGTAGGCTCTCAATCATAATGTGTCTTTACAGCAACAAAAACTTAACTAAGAGAGTAGGTATGAGTTGTGGGGTGGATCTTAGCTCCAATTGGAAAGTGGTTGGTTACTCCTACAACATTTGTGCCACTGTTGCATCAGTGAATATGCTTTATCAGGTCAGTTATTACTATATCTCACAAAGTTCACAGCTGAGTAAGATTGCTGGTTTCTTTTCTGCTCCAGTAGTGTGCATAACACCTTCTGGAACTCTGAAACCTAGGGAGTATGGATGAAGTTTGCAAATGAGTACCAGCTTGATATTTGTGTGTCCTATGACTCAAATATGTAGTATTATCAACAATAGGGTTTTACAATCAAGTTCTGGAGAAGAACCAAGAATGTTGGTGATATCCGGCAATGTTTGGAAGTCTTTAAAACCTCACTCTCCAGTGATTCCAAAATAACCTATTCATGGCACTGGGCTTTTTGTTATCCTAAGGTGTCTAGTGCACTCATTGTTTCACCCCTCTCTGATAACTATATTTAAAGTCCTTTTATATATGTATGTCTATATTTTAGGAAACTTCTACAACAATTGATGGGACCTCATAAAATTACAAAGCTTCTGTAAGGCAAAGGACACTGTAAATAGGGCAAAACGGCAACCTACAGTTTGGGAAAAGATCTTTACCAATCCTACATCTGATAGAGGGCTAATATCCAATGTATACAAAGAACTCAAGAAGCTAGACTCCAGAGATCCAAATAACCCTATCAAAAAAATGGGGAAGTGAGCTAAACAGAGAATTTTCAACTGAGGAAACTCGAATGGCCGAGAAGCACCTAAAGAAATGTTCAACATCCTTAGCCATCAGGGAAATGCAAATCAAAACAACCCTGAGATTTCACCTCACACCAGTCAGAATGGCTAAGATCAAAAACTCAGGTGACAGCAGATGTTGGTGAGGATGTGGAGAAAGAGGAACACTCCTCCATTGCTGGTGGGAATACAAGTTGATACAACCTCTCTGGAAATCAGTTTGGCGGACTCTCAGAAAAATGAACATAATACTACCTGAGGACCCAGCTATTCCACTCCTGGGCATATACCCAGGAGATGCTCCAACATGTAATAAAGACACATGTTCCACTATGTTCATAGCAGCCATATTTATAATAGCCAGAAGCTGGAAACCACCCAGCTGTCCCTCCACAGAGGAATGGATACAGAAAATGTGGGACATTTACACAATGGAATATTACTCAGCTATTAAAAACAATGACTTCATGAAATTCGTAGACAAATGGATCGATCTTGAAAATATCATCCTGAGCAAGGTAACACAGTCACAAAAGAATGAACATGGTATGTACTCACTGTTAAGTGGTTATTAGCCCGAAAGTTTGAAATACCCAAGAGTCACTTCACAGCAACAGTAGGGCTGAGTGGGAGGTCCTAGATGGAGGTCTTGGAGAAAGGACTGAAGGAGCTGAGGGAGTGTGCAGCCCCAGGGAGGTAGCAACAGTGGCAACTGCCCTGACCCCCGATACTTCTGGAGACTGAGCCACCAACCAAAGAATACACATGGAGGGACCCATGATGCTGGCCACAAATGTGGCAGAGGGTCTTGTTATCTGTCAGGGGGAGGAGAGGCCCTTGGGCCTGAGGGTGTTAGATCCCCCAGTATAGGAGATTGACAAGGAGGGAGGATGAGAGTGGGTGGGTGGGTGGGTGGGTGGTTGGGAGGGTGGGTTGGAGAATATCCCCATAGTGGTAGGGGGAAGGCAGAGGGAATGGGGAGGTTCCAAAGGGGAGATCTGAAAAGGGGGAAACATTTGAAATGTAAATAAAATATGAAAATAAAAAATAAAAAAAAAACAATTATCAGTAGAATTCAAAAGGCTGAAACACTAAAATACACAATGAAGAATCGGTTAAACTAAATGCTCAATTTTGAATGAAAATTAAGTAAATTTAGCCAGTCTGTCAATAGATGTACAGGCATTCCAGAAGAGAGAGAGAGAGACAGAGAGAGAGAGAGAGAGAGAGAGAATAGATTGTCACATGGCACTTTCACAGGTTGTTAGTATAATTATCCCTCTCTGAATTCCATCCTCCACCCAGCTCTTCCATCCTCCTTCCTATTTATCCATTCATGTACCATTACTCCACTTTAATCCTTACCACTATGTTCTATTTTCCCAATGACACCTTACAAAATGCTTTACAGGATCACTCCTACTACATCCACCATGTTTTTTTACAACGAAGCTCACAATCCACACCAGACAAAAGACAGCATCTTCAACAAATGGTACTATTTAGACCAGATAACTATGTGTAAAATAACAAAATATGAGGATAGAAACTGAAGCAGAAACCATGGAAAATTGCTGCTTACTGGCTTTCTCTTTGTAACTTGATCTGCCTGCTTTTCTACACCTTCCAGGATCACCTGCCCAGGAACGCACCACCTTCTTTGGAACGGGCACACACACATAAATCATTAATCAAGAAAATTAATTGAAAACCTTTTATCAATTGAATTTCCTTCATCTGAAACACCTATAGCTTGTGTCAACTTGACAGAAAAACTAGTCAGTACATCTACTATATGTCTTCTTTACAGTTTCATAGAAATTGCAATTTACAACCAGAACTTTGAAATTATTCTTTCCAGTTTCTGAAGCTAATCATTGGTTTTCAGTATTAGTTAATGTCTCATGTAGTAACAAAATACAAAGCAAGAGCAGCATAACAAAGGAGTGACTTAGTTTGGATCACAGATTCAAAGTACAGTTTACCATAGTTAGGAAAGAATGGCAGCAAAAACACTTAGGTATGGTGGGCAGAAGCATGAAGCTAAGGATCATATTTAGCAATAAGAAAGCTTAGTTTCTAATTTTTATTGAGGAAGACTAAGAAACATTCAATGAGATGCTGCTGTCAATCATGGAAGGAACCCCTCACCAGAGTCATACCAGTCTTACCTGTTCTCCAGAATTATGAGACAATAAATTTTTGTTATATGTGCTACTCAGTCTGTAGAATTTTGTTATGTTACCCCAAGTTAATTAAAAATTTATTTTAAATGGTTAAAAGATTAAATAACTTTTTGTATTAGTTAGGTTCTCACTATGTAGCACAACCAAGCTGGCCTTAAATTCATAATCATTCTGAGTGAGTATTCCTTAGCCTTCCTCAGCAGAAATGAGAAACTAAGCTCTCTGCTGTCTTTTACTGTAAGAAGAGAAATCCCATCATGAAAATTTTAGTTTCATAAGTTTAATAAAACTTATCTGTGCCCCTACAGCATAAAGACCCATCACCTATTGTGTTTTATTTATGAATTTTGGATATTATTTAGTCACTAATACTATTAGAAAACAATTAAAATTTTCATTAATAACAAATTATAGCCATTCGAATATCTATTGTTAAAGGTGGAGAAAGTATTAACTGTTGCTAGAGATAATGAAAGATTGTAACCTTAAATGGTGCAATTGGGGAAAATAATTAAATATACTATTACCACATGACATAGACATTTTACTCCCAAGTATATATGCTATTATAGTTTGAAAGTAAAGTTTTTAAACATTTCTAAGTTTCAGAACTATTTTAGGAGATTATGGAAACTGTAAGATGTGTAACTACACTGATGGAGATAAATCACTGGTAAATAATAGAAACCACAAGCAGCAAATACTATATTACTTTATTTATAAGAGGTTACTAGAATAGGGAAGTTCATAGACAGGAGATACAACAGAAATTTTCAGGAATGAGAGGCAAGAGTAGTGGTTAATAGGTACAGTTTCCATCTAAGATTATGAAAATCTTCTAGTAGTAATATTTATACAAGATTGTACATATACTTAATAAAACCAAATTATTCAATTAAAATATGAATTTTATTATAAATAAATAGCATAGCGTGTGTGCGCACGCGCGCGCGCGCACACACACACACACACACACACACACACCATTCCCAGCTCATTCCAAAACTCTAGACTACTTTCTAAAACTATGTGTATGCATTTCCTATTAGTTGGTAAGAATCTAAAAAATACAAAATTAAAAATCTGTATCTTGGAAGTAATTATTTGAAAAATAAGGAGTGTCCTTGAGTTCATTGGAGAGTTCTCTCTCCTTACATGAGCTTTAACCTAACTTAAGGGGCTAGACTGTTATCATCACACAAAACCTCCACTGAATCCATGGCTCCAAAGAATGAAGTCCACAGACCACAAATACTGAGTTTTACAAAGATTTCTTACAGATTCACAGGTGAGAAGAGAAGGGAGAAGGTAAAGTTCCTGCAGAATAAGAGTGGGGTCCTTAGAAATGAGACACTGTTGAGGGTTGCTGCCTTGTAGTGAATATGGCTTTTACTGGAGGTATGGGGAACAGATGAAGTGATTGGTCCAATAGGCCCAATACAAGGTGTCCCAGTGCCTCTTAGTTTCAGTCATATTCTCAAGTACAATTTAAAGAAAGGGTTTGTCATTTAGGGGAAGTAAGGCAGGAAAAACCAGACCTTCTGTCTGGTATTTGTAGTCTCTGGAGAGAATAAAACTACTAAGAAAGTCTAAGATATACAGCATGTTAGCCAAGGAAAAACTGTTTACAACCAGGGTCTCTTTCCTAAATTGCCTGACAAGTTTCTATCTCCTAGTTTCATAAATAAGAGATAAGGCAACAAATAATACTAACATGGGATTTCTACGGAGATTTATAGTATATCCTAAAGGCACAGTCAGTTCTTGAGCAAAACCTACACAATAGTGAGGTTCCTTTCTCTGAGAATTTTTTAAATGTTAGGATTAAAATCTTGCAATGATAGAAATTGTGAATGGAAAAGTAACAATATTGCATAAGATGTAAGCTTCCTTGCTGAGAAACAATATGTATTCTCAATATGAAATAAAGATTAGAGTCGAGGGCCATGCAGGAGGAACAACAAATGTAGGGTTGTGTGCTAGAGTCTGCTCTGCCATAGGGCATGGCCGCTTAGGGAATTTGACTCCCAGTCCCAACAAATTATGTTAAAGAGCACAGTAGCTTTCCAACTAGATGCTTGCACACATACTCCCTGCTTTCTATTCATTACAAAGCCTTGCCCCAATAGACATTCAGCGTTCCACCACCACCACCAAAACCGTCCTGTGTGATAGTGGTGCGTTGGGGAGAGAGGGGGTGTGAGCTAGCTCGAATAGAATAAAGACCCTGCTGTGAGTTACATCAGATTGATTCCTGTGTGTGTTTTGGGGGGCTCACTAACATTCCCTGGCACAATACAGGTGGTGGGGTTCTCAGGCTCTTGGACACCCAGTCACTGCTGATGGCAAAAGAAAAGAGCAAGAACATAATCAACAGAAGCCAAAGTATTATGACACCATCAGAACTCAGCTCACCTACAACAACAAGCCCTAGATATCCTAACATACATGAAGAGTAAGATTGTGACCATAAATCCTCTCTTGAGACTATAATAGAGGCCATTAAGGAGGACATAAACAATTCCCTTAAAGAAATACAGGAAAACAGAGCCAAACAGGTGGAGGCCCTTAAAGAGGAAACAAATGAATCCCTTAAAGAAACATAGGGAAATACAATCAAACAGGTGAGGGAAATGAAAAAAACAAAAAAATGGAAAAAGATGCAATAAAGAAAACACAAAGGGAGCAAACCCTGAAGATGGAAAACCAAGAAAAAAGATCAGGAACTACAGATCACCAACAGAATAAAAAAGATGGAAGAGAGAATCTCAGGCGTAGAGGATGCCATAGAAGAAACTGACATATCAGTCAAAGGAAATACCAAATGCAAAAAGTTCCTAACTCAAAACATCCAGGAAATTTGTGACACTATGAAAAGATCAAACCTAAGAATAAGTGGAATAGAAGAGGGTGAAGATTCCAAATTTAAAGGACCAGAAAACATCTTCAACAAAATCATAGAAGAAAACCCTAACCTCAAGAAAGAGATGATTACAGATTGGGAAAGGATCTTCACTAACCCTACATCTTACAGGAGGCTAATATGCAAAATATATAAAGAACTCAAGAAGTTAGACTCCAACAAATAAAATAACCCAATTTAAAAATGGGATACAGAAGTAAACAGAAAATTATCAAAAGAGGAATTGCAAATGGCCAAGAAGCACTTAAAGGAATGTTCAACATCCTTAATCATCAGGGAAATGCAAACCAAAATGACCCTGAGATTCCACCTTACAACAATCACAATGGCTATGATAAAAAATTCAAGTGACAGCATATGCTGGCAAGGATGTGGAGAAAGGTGAATTCCTCCACTGCTGGTGGGAGTGCGAACCTGTACAACCACTATGGAAATCAATCTGACAATCTTTAAGAAAATAGGAAATAGTTCCAACTAAAGACCCAGCTATACCACTCTTGCACATACAACCAAACGATGCTCCACCATACCACAAGGACATATGCTCCACTATGTTCATAGTAGCTTTATTGGTACTGAGCATCTTTAGGTAAAGGGATACTTAGAAAAAATACAAATTCATAATGATGGTGGTGGGATTTGATACCACAGGGAATCAGAAGATGACTGACACTACCTGGACTTAAAATCCTGAGCAATTTCTATCATTGTCCTTGGTTTTCTTGATTAGAAGAAATTGCTTGTAACAAGAATGAATAAATATGCAACTTAAATTGTTTGTCTATTTGAGTTTCAATTGCTGACTTCAGGATCTTCTTAGTTTCTCTTTCTAGAAGAGACTGTACATAGCTGGAAACAACTTAAATCTTCATGAGTTTAAACCTATGAATTCTGCCAAAATCATCAGAACATTTTTGTTCACAAGAATCTACTACACTGTGTGATATTCTTCAATGTGGCCTACATTTAGAAATGAAAGTACCAAAAGAAAAAAGTTCATTTGAACTAGAAACCGATAGTCTGTTTATAAGCAGAAAAATGCTAAAGGGGCTAAAGCAAAGAATGGGTGGGAAATGAATGATTTATCAACTCCACAGTTTCTCCAAATATTTTTGGGTCTCCTGTGTAGACCTTCCTATTTTCATACATTTTTGTATAGGATTACTTAAACAATATTGTGCGATTATTAGAAACCTGTCAATTCTTACTGGCCTAAAAGCTGTCCTCTTTTTGTTCTTTGAACTACTCCAGATCTCCTGTAAGTTTTGTCTTATCTATTCTTAGAAAAGTCTTTGACAATTGCTCTCTGTAGAGGGCATGAAGTCCTTGTGATCACAGAGAAACACTGGGTAAACTAGGAATGTTAAACATTCAGGGTCTCCTCAATGGAGGAAATAAAATACCTGTTTTCCACCCAGGAAGCTGGCAGTGAATATTATTAATGACCCGGTGAACTTTGCTATTTGTAGAGTCAGACCTCACCCAAATTCTCCAGAATGATTACTCCAGACTCCCCATCCCTAGACCCTTATCTTTACTCTCAGCTAATAAATAAAACACATTCTCAGTGGAGATGTCATATGTCATGATACCACTATCCTATCTCACTCAAAGACCATGCCAGATCTTAGGCCCTTAAGCTATAGAACCCATCTCATGATCACACATACATTTCAAAAGAGTTTCTATTAAGAGTTTCACCTTAAACTTTACTGTGCACCTGGAATTAGAATGAATGTTGCCTAGAAACTTTTTTTCCAAATTGAACTGTCTTTAAATAAGCTTACAATAAACCACTTGGCATCAGACTCCTGAAGTTTGATCCAGCCTGACTAAATTGAGCTGAAATGAGTTTTCTTTATTGCCTCATTACGGTTCATTTCCTTGCTGGTCATGATGCATGCAGGGACCACCACAGCCTTTGTATAATTACAATAAGTGACTCTGGGAGCAAATGTTTTTGATCCAGGAATTTAGTTGATTTGAGTAAGGTTTGTGATCCAACTACTCCCACTCAGTAGATGGAGCAATGTAAAGAACTTGAAATAAACTAAGGCCCTGTACATAAATGGAAATATATAACAGATGTATATTACAAAGGGTATTTGTTAGATTGACTTTCACAATTTGGGTTGGGTATCCAATCTGAGAAGGCAAAAATCCTTGTAGCGGCTCAGACTAAAATTTTTGCTGCCTCAGCAGTCTCAGTCTGGTGGTGAGTCCAAGAATTCTTAGAGCCATAGGTTTTGATTTTACATGGGAGGCTGGGAAATCTAGGTTCCAAAATCAGCAAAGGATGACAACAGAAGCACCAATAAGGTGGATGCATGCACAAACCAGCACTGAAGGTAGGTAGGCAAAAAGTAAAGCTTTTTTTTCTTGGTCATTCTTATGTCTGGGATGGTGCCTAGAAGGTGCTTCCTGTGCTGTAAAAGCATCTTTCCCATCAGTTAATGCTTTCAGAAAATGCCCTTACAAATCCACTTAGGGACATATTTCTTAATTCCAAATTACAGATCCATTTAAATTGACAACTATGATTGACCACCATGGTTAGTTGACTCTTACTTAATAAACAAGCAGTTCCGTGCCAGATGAGCAGACCACTGCCCCTTCTAAAACTGATGAATAAGGATATCCTGTAGTATATACTGAAATTATTTCTAGTTTGCAGTCTTATTTTTACACAACAAAATATACTGAAGCTAGGTCAATTCATTCATGTTTACAAGTGTTCATGCTGCTTAAACAACAACACATAATATTTTAAAATTGAAGCAAAACATGATCTTTTTTCCATTGATAAAATAAAAATTGTGAAACTATACATAAAAATTCAAATTTTACTCGGTAAATTTGTTTTCAAAAACATCATTAAAAAGTGGTAATAATACCCAGAGACAGCTTGACACTCAGCAGGTCTGTTACAACCAGGCTCACAGAGACAGCTCAACTTAGAGAGATAGCTCAACTCCCAGAAGGTTCATCATAACCAGGTTCACATGAGGAACAGGATCCCTTTAGAGGCATTGAGACCAGTTAACACCTGAGATAATCAGTTGGCAAGAAGCAAGAACAAGAACATAAGCAAATGAAACCAAAGCTACTTGGTACCATCAGAACCTAGTTCTTCCATTACAGTAAGACCTGGATATACCTGAAAAGAAAGATTCTGACCTAAAATCCATCTCATGAAGATGATAGAGGACATTAAGGGAGACAGAAATAACTCCCTTAAAGAAATAAAGGAGAACACAGTTAAACATGTAGAAGCCCTTAAAGAGGAAACACACAAATCCCTTAAAGAAATAGAAGTAAACATAATCAAACAGGTGAAAGAATTGAACAAAACAATCCAGAATCTAAAAATGGAAAGAGGAACAATAAAGAAATCACAAAGAGAAGCAACACTGGAGATGGAAAACCTAGGAAAGAGATCAAGAGTTACAGATGTAAGCATCATGAACAGAATACAAGAGACAGAAGAGAGGATCTCAGATGTAGAACATACCATAGAAAACATTAACACAACAGTCAAAGAAAATGTAAAAAGCTCCTAATCCAAAACATCTAGGAGATCCAGGGCACAATGAAAAGACCAAGCCTAAGGATAATAGGTATAGAACAGAACAAAGATTCCCAACTGAAAAGGCCAGGAAACTTCTTCAAAAAAAAAAAAACCATAGAGGAACTTCCCTAACATAAAGAAAGAAGCCTACAGAACAACAAACAGATTGGACCAGAAAAGAAAATCCTCCCATCACATAATAAACAAAACACTAAATATACAGGACAAAGAAAGAATATTAAAAGCTATAAGGAGAAAACGCCAAGCAACATATAAAGGCAGACTCATGAGAATTATACCAGACTTCTCAACAGGGACTCTAAAACCAGAAGATCTTGGACAGATGTCATATAGTTCCTAACAGAACAAAAATGCCAGCCTCTGCTATTATACACAGGAAAACTCTCACTCACCATAAATGAAGAAAGCAAGATATTCCATGACAAAACCAAATTTAAACAATATCTTTACATTAATCCAGCCTTACAAAAGATAATAGAAGAAAATCTCCATCACAAGTAGGGAAACTACACTAAAGAAATTCATCATCTCACAACAAACCAAAAAGAAGAGAACCAAATAAACATAATACTACCAGTAACAACAAAAATAATAGGAAACAACAATCATTGGTCTTTAGTATCTCTCAACATCAATGGACTCAATTCCCCAATAAAAAGACATAAGCTAACAGACTACATACATTAACTAGATCCAGCATTTTCTTGCATAAGTGAAACATGTATCAGTGACAAAGACAGACACTACCTCAGACTAAAAGGCTGGAAAAACATTTTCCAAGCACATGGTCCAAGATACAGCCTAGAGTAGCTATTCTAATATGTGACAAAATAACTTAACCAAAAGTTGTCAAAAGACATAAGAAAGAACACTTCATATTCATCAAAGAAAAAAATCCAACAAGAGAGTCTCAATTCTGAACCCTAAAATGCAAGAACACCCACATTTGTAAAAGAAACATTACTAAAGCTCAAAACACACATTGATACTCACACAATAATAGTGGGAGACTTCAACACTCAACTCTCACCAATGGACAGATCATGGGAACAGAAACTAAATAGAGACACGGTGAAACAAACACAAATTATGAACCAAATGGATTGAACAGATATCTACAGAACATTTCACCCTAAAACAAAAGAATATACCTTCTTCTCAGCATCTCATGGTACCTTCTCCAAAATTGACCATATAATCAGACACAAAACAAGCCTCAACAAATACAAGAAGATTGAAATAATTCCATGCATTCTTACAGATCATCATAAACTAAGGCTGGTCTTCAGTAACAACAACAAAAAAAATAGAAAGCCCACAGACTCATGGAAACTGAATAACTCTCTGCTCAATGATAACTTGGTCAGAGAAGAAATGAGGAAAGAAATTAAAGACTTTATAGAATTTAACAAAAATGAAGGCAGCATACCAAAACTTTTGAGACACAAAGCAGGGCTAAGAGGAAAATTCATAGCAATAAGTACCTACATAAAGAAATTGGAGAAATCCTACACTAGCAACTTAGCAGCATATCTGAAAGCTCTTGAACAAAAAGAAGGAAACACACCCAAGAGTAGTAGATAGCAGTAAATAATAAAACTCAGGGCTGAAATAAACCAATTAGAAACAAAAAGAACTATACAAAGAATCAACAAGACTAAGAGCTGATTCTTTGAAAAAAATCAACAAGATAGATAAACCGTTAGTCAAACTAACTAAAAGGTCCAGAGACAGTATCCAAATTAATAAAATCAGAAAGGAAGCCAGGTAGTGGTGGCACACTCCTTTAATCCCAGCACTCGGGAGGCAGAGGCAGGTGGATTTTTGAGTTCGAGGCCAGCCTGGTCTATAGAGTGAGTTCCAGGACAGCCAGGGCTATACAGAGAAACCTTGTCTTGAAAAACCAAAAAAAATATAAAAAAAAAAATTAAAAAAAAAATCAGAAATGAAAAGAGAGACATAACAACAGAAACTGAGGAAATAAAAAAAAAAAATCAGATCCTACCACAAAAGCCTATACTCAACAAAAATGGAAATTAAATGAAATGGATAATTTTCTAGACAGATACCAAGTACCATAGTTAAATCAGGACCAGCTAAACTATCTAAATAGTCCTATAAATCCTAAGGAAATAGAAGCAGTGATTAAAAATCAGCCGTCCAAAAAAAACCATAGGCCAGATGGTTTTAGAGCAGAATTCTAACAGACCTTCAAAGAAGACCTAATACCAATACTTCTCTGACTGATTCATGAAATAGCAAGAGAAGGAATACTACCTAATTTATTCTATGAAGCTACAGTTATGCTGACATCTAAACCACACAAAGACCCAACAAAGAGATCTTCAGACGAGTTTCGCATATGAATATCAATACAATTCTTGCAAACCTAATCCAAGAACACATCAAAATAATCATTCATCACAATCAAGTAGACTTCATCTCAGGGATGCAGGGATGGTTCAATATAAGAAAATTCATCAAATCTGATTAGCACAGCTGACAGAGAGAGAGAGAGAGAGAGAGAG